>APFE031457916.1:65642-93483 GCA_000404065.3 Pinus taeda | reverse complement strand
AAGAAAAGAGCTGAAATGTGACTTGTCATCTGTTGAAAAATGTGCAACAAGAAATGTTAAATTTAGAATGTGCTAAAAATAGACCAGCTAAAAATAGTAGTTTGGCCAATGAGGTCATTCGCCACATTGGGTGAGAGGTGAAACTGCTAAAAATACAAAGTTCTAAAAAATAGCATTTCTAGGTCCCTTCCTATTTATAGCAGTCCCTATTCTATCTATAAGAAGTAAAATTAATTTTGGTCTTAACAACAGTTGGAAAAATTAATTAATTAATTCAGTTGAGTTAATTAGTTAAGGAAATTCGAATTTGAAGTCTTTGTGAGCATGCACATGAGTTGTCCCATTGATTGAGGAATTTATCCTTAATTTCGTCCACTAATTGAGGGAATAAGTATGAGTTCAATAATGAGAGAATCAGTTGACTTAGTTCTAACTAGTCAAGTCCAGTTAGATTATTTTAACAAGTTGTTAAAATAATAAAATATAGTTTGTTAATGCCTGCATGCATGTGACAACTATTATTTTAGATAACTGAGAATTCACTCATGGATAATTGTTGCATGTCAGTTCTATCAGAGATCCAGTTGAGATCAGATATGGGACAGTGTACTATCAGATGCTTGGATATTTCTAGTAAGTATTCCTTGCATGGAGAAGGGTCTATTATAGGAGATTAGAGGACTTGTGGCCTATATATTGAGGCCTAGGTAGTCCATGATTTATATCTTCTAATTGAAGATCATCAGAGTACAAAGAGAGTAGGATAACTACTGAGTTGATTCTTTTTGTATGTTGAAGAGGATTTTGACTTGATTGATAATACATGGTTGGGGTTTTATGTTGGTTCTTTCCCCTGGATATATCTTGTGTTATGTGTGATTATTTCTCTTAATCATTTATGCATGTTTCTACTTGATGTTTCTCATGAATTCGATTACGCTTCCGCTTAATGTTTTGTAGAAGTAGAACAAGTATTATGCTTTAGGAAATTGCATATATCGATTTGTTCTACAGGTGAAATTTCTACATGGTATCAGAGCTAGCTGATTTATAGAAAATTCTACAAAATTCTAGATGGTATCAGAGCACAGGTGATCAAGCAAGAACAATATACTGAGAGGATATTTCAAAGTTTTGAGTTTTGGGCCGAGAGTTTGCAAAGAAGATCTGAACATTTATGTACAAAATTTTCATAAATAAATAGAAGATTTGGATTCCTTGTGGAAAAATATTGAAAATCAAAAAAAAAAATCGGCTGAAACGAAGTTCGGATGAGGGAGATATCGTTGATTTAAAATCAGCTTTTTTTCTAGAAAATTTCGTGATGGCGGGAAAGTGGAAATAGATTGGTGTGCTAGCCAAGAACCTATATGCAATTGAGGTACAAGATGCATGCGACACCTCGAGGAGCAAGGCAAAGGTTAGATACTTGGTGGTTGAGAGGGAGAGTAAATTACCTCTCAACATGCAAAGCCAGAAGAAGTCTCAGACAATTGTGGAGGAGCCACGATTGGTGCAGCAACTTCAGGAGGTTGTGGAGTAGCCACAACAAGGGAAGCTGAGTGGAGATCAAGTAGAGACATTTACTCATGAATAGACCTCCAATAGGGGGAAAATTCGAGCCAGGTGGTCTGAGGGATCACATGCAGCCATACCTCTAGGTAGGAGGTGGGGCGATATAGAGTGATCGTCCCAAGGAGGAGGGCCAGGATCCTTGAGGTACCGAACCTCTTGGATGAGACCTTGCTACAGGAACCCTGATTGGAGCAAAAGGAACTGACTGATCGGGTAGAGACATATGTGGATGGAGTGGCAGAGAGATCGACAGTGCAGGGAATCCTAAGACAACGCATAGCTAGCAGGTTGCATCAATGCGAGAGGCACAAGTGTTTTGCACAGTGCTAGGTGGCACAGAGAGGTGTGCAATGGTGCGAGATGCATGGAGATGTTGCAGTAGCACAGATGTCAGAGAGGGATCACTTGTAAGCAGTAGGTAGAGCTTCAACATCAAAGTATGTTCCTAGCCCAATAGTGTGGTCAGTTGGGAGTGTTTTTGTTCCAAGTGTTGTTGGAGCAAGTGGACTGGGTAGATGTGTTGCATGCAGAACATTCCATAGTTACAGGATCGAGTTCAAGAGAAAGCCTTTCTTGTTGAGAGGGAGTGTTGAAAAATGTGCAACAAGAAATGTTAAATTTAGAATGTGCTAAAAGTAAACCTGCTAAAAATAGCATGTCTGCAAATAGCAGTTGGAAATATTAATTAATTAATTTAGTTGAGTTAATCAGTTAAGGAAATTCGAATTTGAAGTCTTTGTGAGCGTGCACATGAGTTGTCCCATTGATTGAGGAATTTATCCTTAATTTCCTCCACTGATTGAGGGAATAAGTATGAGTTCCTATAATGAGAGAATCAGTTGACTTAGTTCTAACTAGTCAAGTCCAGTTAGATTATTTTAACAAGTTGTTAAAATAATAAAATATAGTTTGTTAATTCTTGTATGCATGTGACAACTATTATTTTAGATAACTAAGAATTCACTCATGGATAATTGTTGCATGTTAGTTCTGTCAAAGACCCAGTTGAGATCAGCTGTGGGACAATGTACTATCATATGCTTAGATATTTCTAGTAAGTATCCCTTGCATGGAGAAGGATCTATTATAGGAGATTGGAGGACTTGTGGCCTATATATTGAGGCCTAGGTAGTCCATGATTTTCATCTTCTGATTGAAGATCATCAAAGTACAGAGAGAGCAAGATAGCTATTGAGTTGATTCCTTTTGCATGTTGAAGAGGATTTCCACTTGATTGATAATATATGGTTGGGGTTTTATGCTGGTGCTTTGCCCTAGATATATCTTGTGTTATGTGTGATTATTTCTCTTGATCAGTTATGCATGTTTCTACTTGATGTTTCTCATGAATTCGATTATGCTTTCACTTAATGTTTTGTAGAAGTAGAACAAGTATTATGCTTTAGGACATTGCATATATCAGTTTGTTCTACAGGTTAAATTTCTACACCATCATTGTCAAACATCCATCCCCTGTCATTGTGCAAAAAGGTAAAGTGTATTATACAGTTCTTGAGGCGAAATAGGTTAAAATATTCACAAAAACCTAATATTTTCCTGAAAAAATGAATAAAAATAAGAAAAGTAAATATATTTTTTATCATTTACCATTTTACCTTGCTATGAAGACTTTTTACTCAGTTTTTCCCTAATTGTTCTTAAGCAGATTGTGGGAGATCTGGGAGGTCATTCGTCAAGCCGCCAGCTACAAGTAAGAGCCAAAGCCCTGAGCTCCATTTTCATGTCATTTATTCATGTTTTTAGCCATTTTTAGGTTTTTTGAGGGAGGTTTTGTAAAAAAAAATTCACCCTTGGTCGGCGCTGAGAATAGGGAAAAACCCAATTTCCTCACAAAATCACCAATAAAACTTGAATTTTATGGGCCAAGCATGATTGTTGACTCAAATTAATGGCTTTCGCAGGAAATAATCGTCGAAAATGGTGGACTGGAAAGAATGGGAACATGAGGGTGTGGACACCCAAGCACTGAATGATCTGAATTACCTGGAAGCTTTGAGGGCTTGTGGGTCCTCAAATTCTTTCTCACGCTAGGGATGCGGGCCTAACCCGAGTTACTTATGTACCTGATTAGCCTTTGGGACATAAATAAGGAAATATTTTTCATTGGTGACCAGGAGCTAGAGTTGGAAACTTCAAATATATATTTCATCATTGAATTGTCCCAAAGAGGGGAGCCAGTCAACTTGTATGGGTCATGACCGATCGGGTCAAGCATATCCTCATTGTTTACTGAACACTGCCTTGAGGCCCTGAACTCCAAGAGTGGGAATATCGAGATTTCCAGTGTTCAGGATCTGGCATTGAGAGTGCTTATGTTGACCATCAACAGAGTGGTGGGTTCCCAGGCAAAACATGAGACCAACAAGTCAAAGTTCTTGTATGCTATCAACTGTATAGCACCTACGATCTTCAACTGGGTAGAGGCCATGAAGATCAACATAAAACACCAGCTGACCAAAGCTAAGAAGAGGAATCTGAAGCAATTTTGCTTTGGATTTGTGCTTGTGACCTTTTTCTTGGAACGGGTGCCACTGTTCCAGTATCAGTTGACTGAGATGGATCCTCCTATGCCACGCAATCCACGGATGGCCTGTTGGAGTCATTTTATGCCTAGGATTACTGGGGGTCAACACATGTCATACAAACCTACATTCTTTTCATGCCTACGATGACAGAAGATCATCATGGAGGACTGGCCATATAGTGGCACCGACTTCCATGAAGATCTGGACATGCCCTTACCATATGGTGAGGATTTTGACGATGAAGGTAAAAATTCAATCTTTTAATTTTGAGATTTTTTAATTGTTTTTGGTATATATGTGCTTACAACATTTCTCTTGTTAATGTAGATGTTGGACTAAAGCGGTCTACTGGGATTTCCCCAATAGCTAGGCACATCCCCCGCCCCATTGATGTTGTCAATCCTTATCAGGAGGGGAGTGACAACGAGGAGGAGATTGTGAGGAACCTTGAGGGATTGACTCATGGTATCCCAGAGCATGCTCAGGAGGAGACACTTCTCGTCAGTACCCAAGACACATGGTGGGAGTATCGGATCGGATCTGGTGATTGTTGATTCGTGTTACATGAGCTATATCATGCTACCATGATTACCTTTCTGATTATATCCTAGGTCCAACATTTACATTTTTTGTGGCCTGTGTGCCACAAATATATGAGGCCTGCGAGCCACCGATGTTATTTTGGACACACATATTATTTTTTTGGGCTCTGATGTATCAAACCTTATCATCATATATATATATATATATATATATATTATATTATATATATATATATATATATATATATATATATATATATATAGATAGATATATATGCTGTATTTTCTTGCTTACTATGGTACAAATGGTTTTTTTTATCTTTTCATATGTTCCGTAAATGTATATCCAACACAAAATTAGCTAATGCATCTATCAATGTATTCATGCACCTAGGAATATGATGATATGTAATGTAATCAAAATGTCTTTTTAGTAGACGAACACGGATATACATTCTCAATATTTGAGGGTTTCTAACAGAATATTTCCTATTGAGTTGAAGGACGACAAGATGTGAATCCAGGTTGACAACCAACTCTCTAATGTCAAGAGCAATGGCTTCTGAAAACAGCTCAATGACCGCACTGTATTCAGCAATGTTGTTAGTTGTACGACCTGAAAAGATACCTTGAAGGTCAATCAACTCACCGTTAGGGTCATAAATAGCCCATGCCGTGGATGATAGGTTCTGGGTACTACGACAAGAACCATCAACGAAACCGATGTGAGGAGTTGGAGACATCTGCAAAGCAAGAATAGCATAGTAAATAGGAAAGATGTTTGAAAACTAACACACCTAACCACACTGCACAAAAATGAATGACACACTAATGTACACAAGTAACCATGAAAGATGACCTGAGCATGGTACTTCTTGAGGTGGGAATCCATGCTAGGATTCGAATATTCCATCAACACAGAAGGACACCAGAGTTTTACCATTGCCATGACGAGTAAGCATCGACTCAGCCAAATGATGGAGTAGAACTCATATAAGGCTTTGCCCCCATGCCCCCTAGGCGAGGGAAGGTTACGAGTCAGATGACAAACCCATTGCAATAATGGGAAATTGGTGAAAACTCAGGGAGGGTGAAAAATCCTGAATCCATGAAGGGATAAAGGTGCCCTCAGTTGAAAGATCTTGATCATGTCAAGATAAATTCACACATCAATAGGCGACTGAAAAGAGCACTCTTCGAGACCGGTAGACATGACCGCCAGACGAGGCAGGAACGAAGAGCGATGATGAATATCGATCCAAGGTGGTTCCTCGAGAGACATGACTTCCATGATACCTTCATCAACAAGGAAGGTCTTGGCTAAGGGATCAGGTGATTCAAAAGTGCCAAGCCATGGGGATTGAGAGTAGATATCGAGAGAGGTCTTCGAAATAGAAAAATCATAGGATGTAGAGCCTGAAGCCGAAAAACTTTCCACGTAATTGAATTCGACGGGACTAAGCGGCATAACCTCACCCCAGGTATCAACAAGATCTGGTGAAGGTATGACCCAAGGACCATATTTAACCGAGACCATGTTGACAGAGGCAGCATGAGGAGGTGGGAGCAAAAAAATTCCCATCAAGGCAGAATCTTTAAAAAGACCTACCCCCACACTCTCATAGGGAGCACCAGTGTGCTTGATGTATGGAACATTTCCATTCGAGGAGGTCAAAGAAAGACAGCTGGTTGACGATGATAATCTTCCCTTGATGGGGAAAATGAATCACGCAAAATAGGGAGGAGCCTACATCATGCATAGAACGGGTCCAGCTCCAATCGAGTAGAAGATTGTAATTAAGATTGGTGTCAACAATCTCTACCTCAACTTGCATTGTCTTTCTTCCAAAGTAATGGCAAGGTTAGGTAAGACACCGAAGGGTCACAAATCGCGCCCATCGAAAGCTTCCAAAGTGTTCATAGATTGGTTCAAAGTAGGAGAAACAATAGCCTTCCAGCATGCAGTTGACATGATGCAGGTGGAAGCACCATCAATGACAGTCTGGTGGATGGTCTTCTCATTGATGATTACCTGAATGAGAAAGGAAATCTGATGAGGGAGGCATGGAACATGGTTCTCTAGATCAAAACATATCAAATTGGAATTGGTGGGATCGATACCCCTGATAGCTAACAGCAAAAATTTCCTCTGCGATGGGAAGCTTTGCAGCACCTCAAGAGCCAACATAGCTGAAAGTTCCTAAGCCAAATCCTCAACAATATTATAGTGTTGAGCGGCTCGGGCATTAGGATTGTATGAGGATTTCCATAGCATACCTCGAGAGGGTGGCCGTATAGTGAAATCAGGGTTAGGGCACTCGATATGAAGAGGGCCAGAACTTGGGGCAAAAGAAGAAGGGGTGGCTTCTTTCTCTTTCCCAACTATTGGAGTAGGAGTTTGATAATCTTTCAATCTAGTAGCCACATTAATAGGGGTACCCATCATGAACACTTGAGATCCTAAGGAAGCAAATGATTGGGGTTGGTCTACCATTTGGGTCTGTTGAGACGGAAAAGGCTCTTTGAGGACAGGGGGGGTCCCTTTGAGCAAGCGACTAACTTCGGATCATCAGGGACAATCCTTAGTGTAGTGATCTTCCTTGTAAATGAGGTAGGGATACTTAGGTTTCTATTGTGAAGATTCACCGACAGACAATTTGGGAGGACCTTATTTCAGGGCATCAGTCAAACCCTTGCCTTTGCCTTTCTTCTTACCTTTCGAGGATTTGTTTGCTGCAGTAGACTAGACAGTGTGGACCTCTGAGGTTTTACCACGGCCAGGTGGATTCTGGGAAGAATTATTAGGAACAACATTTGAGACAGACTTCTGTTTGGAAGAATATTTAGCATGGGTCTGGGAAACTGAACCAATAACTCCATCAGCAGGAGGTACAACTTGTGACTTTGATGCCGCAGGATTGGATGATGTCCGCGGAGCATCTAGTAATAACTCGTACAAATTGCCAGACTGAGAGTAAACTAGATCTAATTACTAAGCACGAGCTATGGCTTGTGCTTCAGTAACGCATCCACCCTTAGCTATATCGCAAGAAATTGGGTACATTAATGATTTAGTGAACCATTCAGTGAGGAACTAATAAACAATCTCAAATTTGATCCGGTGACGTCTATGTCTCCATTCATGGATGTGATCGGAAATGTGTGTCGCGGTATCTCGCTTAAGTGATGTGAGCAAATAGGTGCCAGTTTCATAGCGAACGACAATTGAAAATGTGTGAGGAAGGCCATGGCTAAAGAGTTAAAGACATGGTAAGTACTTCGAGGAAGCTCGTTGTACCACTTGGTTGCAACACCTGTGAGGGTTTGTTGGAAAAGCAAATGAATGGAAACATCAACGTACGAGTTTGATGAGCACCAGATGTGATATGTCATCACATGGGCATGAGGATCTTCTTTTGCTTTCCCATTGAACTTTTCACAATCGCTTGGTATCTTCGACAACACTAGAGACCAGTATGGTGAATGAAGGATTGGACCATTCGTAAGGTGAGATACATTTGGCAACTCAAGTGTGGCCAATAATGGCAATTGGGTGTTAAAAGGCATAGGGGGTCGATAAGCAGGTCTGAACGGAGGAGCCCATCCCTGCTGATAAGGATTTTGGCCCCACAGTGGTGGATTTTGGCCATATGGCATCTGATGTTGCCCCCATTGTGGGTTACCTTGGCCATAGGAGGATTTTGACCTTGATTACCTTGGAACTATCTAGCCATAGGTTGTTGATAAGCAACGTACGGGTTAAAAGGTTGTTGAGCCTATTGACCTTGGACATATGGATATTAGACCTGTTGCCCTTCAACATATGGGTGATGAACCTGTTGTCCCTAAATAAGAGGATTTTGGACTTGATGTCCTTATTTCCCTTGGACATAGGGATTTTGTACCTGCTGCCCTTGACCAAAAGGATTTTGAACTTGTTGACCTAGGGCATTATGGTTTTGTACCTGATGTCCTTAACCAGAAGAATTCTGGACCTATTGACCTTGTACATTATTATTTTGGGCATGCTATTGTAGGACTTGGCCTTGGCCTTGCCCTTGTAAGGGTTGACCTTGCTAATATGTATATAAGGGTTGTTGCTGCCAGGGTTGGTTTTGATGTTGCAAGGGTTGACCTTACAGCTACAAAATGTGTCCCTGGGGCTGCAGAGGTTGGCCCTGCGAGGAAATGGGCTGGGAAGTGTGTGGAGCATACTGCATCTGTTACTGAATGGTTTACTGCAACTATTGCAAGGGTTGACTTTACGGTTGTTGCAACTGACCTTGCTACGGGATCATTTGCCCTTGTTGTTGTGCGGATAGCCCTTACTGAAATAGAGGTTGCCCTTGTGGTAACAAAGGTTGCCCTTATTGTTGTAGAAGTTGTCCTTGTTGTTGCAAGTGTACTTGAACAGTGCCTGGAAAATTTCTGAACTGAATCTAGCCATAGCCACCTTGGAAGGTGGATGAGCCAGGCTAAATGTACTGCCCAGACTAAAGCGTGTAAGGTTGATTAACCATTCCTTGAGAACCATATGGAATGTAAGGAGTTTGGTATTGGAACTGAGCCTCATAGGGCTGCTGATACTGGATGTTGCTTGATCTAGACGGACCAACGAGATTCTAAACCTGTTGGTACTGGACATTGCTTGATCAAGTACAATCAGCAGGGTTATGAATAACACTAGAAGGAGGCTAGTTCATACCAAGCATGTGAGATTATGAGCCACTCACATTGGTGGAATCTAACACCATAGAAACATTCAAGTTTTTCCCACCAGGCGGTGGCACAGCTTGGCCACTGACTAGAGGTATCGAGGAACTAATAGAGAAATTCCTCGAAACCGCCAGTTGGGACTGACAGGTGACTAGGACTGGTGACACAAGGGTGTTCGGAATGGTGGGTTGCACTGGGACTGAGGTAACAACTTGTTGGGAAGTCGTGTTTGCAATGAATGGACCTAAAGTAGGCATGGCGCCTGATGCCCAAACAGGGTTATGATAAAGTGATGAGGCACTAGGTGTACCTGAAACCAACTATGCCAAAGACACATAGTTAGGTGGTAAACTGGTGGGAATGCCCCCTGTATAGAGGAAACCCTCAGGAGGAAAAGGTTGTTCTTCCTCCTCGACAATGTGTGGAGTAGAAACTTCTGACTCTTCCAGAGAGGTGATTGCAGCATCACCTTCGAGTTCCATATCTAGGAACAAACAACGAAAAATGGCCAAAGAAGTATGAGCGGATAGTTCCAAAGGAACACACGGCTGGTCGTACAGATTGTAAGGACGCTACAGTGATATCAAAATAGGGTCAAATAGAGGATTCAAAGGGTAGATAACTAGTCCAAGCTGACTGTCATTAATCAGCAAGTTCTCAGAAGTTTGAACAGGATTGTCTGGAGATTCCTGGCCAAGATCAGTGGATGACCTAGTATTGAAAGTAGGCAGAGGACGAGATGACAAAGGTTGAATGCTCAGAACAATTTTGAGTTCAACACCTTGGTCCTCGAGTGACTCTGGTAACTCAAGAAACGAATCCTCATACAATCTTTCAGACGGAGGAGAGGAAGAGGAACTGGGTGAACCAGATGGTTCAGCCACGATGACCTTGTCTTAGTCGACAGAAAAAATAAACTTCAAGGATTTAAAATGTTCTTTTAAAGGAAAATCATGATTTGGTCTAAGAAAATACTAAGAGGGTGTTATCGGATCATGGGTAATCAATTATTGAGATGCATAAAAGACTGGTGCTCTTTCATTTTTTAAGAGTCGAGAAAGAAACAAAGATGACTCTATTGCTTTCAATTAGAAATGAGCTCGAAAGGACAAGTGCTCGAATGATCTTTTAATTTTATTGAGTCAAAAAGATCAAATGACTTCTCTGGATGATCTAGGTAAACATGATTACTAGGCAACCTTGAACTGTAGAATACCTCTCGGCAAACCGAGAAGTATGAGCAGGAAATCTCCCCGAATGTTGTGTTCAGTGTATCACATTTACAAGGCGGCTGACTCGGATTCCTAAAGGTAAAGGATTGCAGCCTAAAGGGGTCTCCCATTATACACTCGACAGTACGGGGAGCACAAATCCATACTAGCATTGTCTAGTGCTAAAGCTAATGACATCTGCTGGGTTTAAAGACGTTGAAACACATCTCTAGCCTACACCTTCTAGATATGATCGTTAAATTTCAAATGCACCTTAGGTTAATTGAATTCATTTTAAATTTTATCTTGAGTTATGTTTCAGTTTTTCAAGTCTTAGCGATGCGACTCGAAAAAAAACCCTAAATGCAACTAAATGAGACAAGACTCTTTCAATTCAATGAATTTCCTACTCTAGAGAGGGTAGAAACTACACAATCAAATGCAAACAACCAAGCAACTGAAAGCAAAATGATCTTTCACTACTTCACTTTTCGAAAAAATAAACTAATGAAAAATGCATTCCAACTCCTAATTTCTTGACAAGCACGTTTCTAACAGTCCTTTCAAAAGCAAAAGAGTTATTTTCATTTTCAAATGCTAATGCAATCCTAGTCTTTAATGATGCAGGTTATCATAGCACAATGTTGCAACAAACTAGAATTTCATACTTTTCATGAAACAACAAAATAAACTTTTCACATACAACACTTCAATGAAAGAGTTTTCAAGACAATAAGCTCTCCAAGAAAATGAAAATATGAAAATAGAGGCTCATTCAGACTAATGAAGCATTGAGTTTACCAACAACAAGAGAAGAAACGTAATCCATGCCAGAAAAGAAATGTTTAGACAAGCAAACGAAAACTTTTCAAACTTGTGTAATGGAATTCAAAGTCGTAAAAGGACCGCAAACAAAATGCAAGAAGTAAGTACACCTACAACTCAACTCACTGAGTCCACAAACAGCTGAATGGATGACAATCTAGCTTCCCTAGTGTCACTGACCACTCAATGACTCAAGAAATCAAGCAGAAAGATGATAAACCAACAAGAAAACAAAACCAAATGAAAAGAAGCTTTCTAGTCAGGGAGAAAACAATCTAAAAGGTTTACGAGGTCAAAATCATAAGAGAAAAACACACTAGCCAAGATTGGGGACAAACCCTAATCATCACATACAGGCATCAACACAACTGCCTAACTGACAACAAGCGCCAGAGGCTGGTCAGTGCGACTGTTTCTTAGCATATCGCATTGATCGGTGTGACTGTCAGCAGATTAAGTGCACTGATCAAGGGAGCGAAAAAAAAAAAAAAAAAAAAAAAAAAAAAAAAAAAAAAAAAAAAAAAAATAATAATAATAATAATATAAAATAAATAAATAAATAAATAAATAAAAATAAATAAATAAATAAATAAAAATAATAAATAAATAAATAAATAAAATAAATAAAAAAAAAAAAAAAAAAATCAACTAGGGACCAGATCTGCTACTATGAATTTCAAACTCAAGCCAGTAAGCAGCAGAAAAGCAAAATAACCAAAGGGAAAAAGTGGAACTAGAAAAGTTCACACGAAATCATGAAATCTAAGACAAGTAAAAGGATTGGTTCCCTAGTGGAGTCACCAATTTGTGGTGAAGTAAAACTATAAGTGCGGACACAAACAAATTCCTCTGGCCCAATAATGGGTCTAGCCACAGCTGATACATTCTATGGAAGATTTCCTTAGGTTAGAACCAATTAAGAGGGCCTACCTCTTAGTACGCTTATCATGTTTGATGATGTCCTTTCTTGCTCACTCCAGCTATCTCTCACTTCCTTCTTCAAGGACCTGAAACAAGTAAACAATAGCAAACAACAACCGTGATAATAGACAAATTGTAATTCAGCCTGCTTAACAAGTCAAGAAACATTAAGCCATGAACATGTAAGATGACAAATCATGTAGGAAATCAATTAATAGTTTCATATATATTGAATTAAGAAGAAATTACAACCATTGTCTTGACATTGCCGTTATCCTCTGACAAGACCAGGTTCCCACACACTTCCATTAGCATTCCATGATGGCCTCAACAACAATAGTTTTAAGGCTCTTCCCTTTAGGCTTCACTCCAAACCAATTCACACTTCTCCCTCACACAACTAGAGAGCTACAACTATGAATAGCTTATTGTTTACTCCAAAATTAATTAGCACTAGCACACCCACATTAACCTTAGCCTGTGCTTGGGAAAAAGGGGGGTTTATATAGGATGAATGGATGGGAGATGGATCCTCTTCTCATGGGAAAAGGACTTATCTCTTGAGGTAGTTCCATCATTATAGGGGAGAGGAGCCCAAATTGACATCCTCGACCCCATCCGGCCAAACCATCCAGACTTCCGTTATGAAGCTTCTAGAGCTGGAAGCTTCATCCCTTTATTTAAAAAACTTTCCATAAGAGGAGTGGCACAACTATAACAAAGCTCAGTCGCTCCAGTCAATGCTAGGGACAATGTTAATCCCTACATATCAGTGTGAGGGGGACAAGCTCCATTAGCGTCGGTCTTGTAAACTGGGAAAAACAGAAGTTTCAGAGGAAATGGTTTTTGGGCATGGGATCCCCCCAAGGCAAGTTTTGGGGCTTAAAGCCCAAGTTTTAACTAAGCCCATTATAAAGACTCCGCAATTTACGGGCGCATAGCGCGAAGTTGTAATGGAGTCATAGTGTTGTACGCCTCATTTTTGTAATGTAATCTCGGTTTGAGAGATCTACCCATGGTCCACGGACCATGGGATTGTATAAATAGAGTGAGGCTCTAAGTGTAAAGGGACATCATGGATCGAATGGATTGATGATCATGGAATAGAAGCATAGTAGAGTATCTAAAGTGTAAAGTCTAGTTGTGGGTCATAGAGTAGGAGTGGGTCTGCAGCTGAGTGCACAGAGGCCTAGTAGTCCGCAATTGAGTGTGTGGACCCCTACATTTGAGTGCGTAGGGCAGGTTGAGTCTGTAACCATTGGAAGCATTAATAAAGAGAAGTTTTACCATATTTTTGTGTATATTTTTCTGTTTTATGCATTGAATTATATTGGGTATGAATTGCAATTTTATTGTTTATTTACTGCGTGAACTTATATAAATGTGTTGAGTAAGTGAATATAATATAAGGTATCAGTTTATGTGAAGATAACTAACTGTTATAAGAAGATAAGTAAGACCCATGGTGTGACTTGGGGAAATAGTGCACATCGCTGCTTTAGTAGCATGGAAGCCCCACAACCCCTCGTTAGGGTGGTGCGAAGGCAAATATAACAAGGCATGAAGGCCCTGTGGGTCAGGAAAGTGAACGAAGTACCCTGCACGAAGGGATTCACAGTTAGATTAAATCAACCCCTCAGACATCTCAAGGGTGCGGAAATCTAGTTCCAGCATCCTCCCATACTTCTTCAGGTGAGACCTCAATCCCCGCTCCACAGACTATTGCCGAAAGGGCCAGTAGTACAGGGATTTTTTTGGCTAAATTAACTCCGAACCTCGATCAGGTCCCCACAAGCCAACAAATGGTTCCGTTGTCGGTACCGGAATCTGCATAGAGATGTCTGATGTCGTATCATTGGAAACCAACTAAGAAAGAAATTGAAGGTTGGTTGGACCGGAGAATTCACGAGCTCAGGGTGCAGGATAACAGGAATCTGTGACTATCAAAAGAAGAGTGGTTGGACTGCTACTTGTACATAGAGATCCACAAAATTTTCTTCGCATCTTTCCCTACTAAGTTTCACAAGTGGATCGCAAAGTTAGAAAATAGCCAAGGAAGGTGCAAGCTTGACAATCCTATTGTGTGGACCCCAGTGTTGGTGCGTATATTGGAAGCATCGAAGGATAAGATCACACGTGTTATTGATCACTAACTCGATCAAATTATACAAGGATTCATTACTGAGTTCGTGGTAGATACTTCAGTCAGCTATAGCGAGGTAGAGCGACGTTTCCTCAAAGGTCCGCGAGGTAAGTACGTTAAGTCTCTGAACACTTGGATTAAAATTCTACTGTGTGAAAAGTGGGTTATGCGAATACATTAATGTTTGGGGCTACACGAAGTGGGAAATTTTACAGAAACGAAGGTAGTGTAGAACTAGAAACTAGCCCCTTGATTTCACCTCCGTGAGGGGATGAGGAAGAGCTCGCAAAAGTGTCACCAAGAAGTGCGATCAATTTGATAAGGCAGAGGATTCCGCACATACCACCCCCACCCACACCACCTCGAGTTTCACCCCCTTCACCCCTATCTTCACCCGTACCACCTCGGCCACCACTGCGAGTCAATATGGAAAGTGCGATAAAGTTTATGGTGTTCAAGGGAGTAGGAAAAGAAGATTTGAACCAGTTTTGGTTCATGATAAAAGCTATATGGGAAGCACAGGGAGTTACAGATGATAATATAATGAAAGTGACATTGATCAGTGCTCTGCATGATCGCGCGTTGACTTGGTATATTAAGCTTTCTAATGACAATCCGAATGCAGGGATCGTAGATATCCAAATTGCGCTGAACAAAGAATTTAGCAGGACGAAGTTAGAGGAACAATCAATCATTGGGTTCAAGTAGATCACGATGCTACCAAGTGAGACACCCTGGAATTAGATCAGATATTGAAGTACACAATTCGCAAAGCTAATATGAACTTGACGGATGGAAAACACCGTGAATGATTTGTAGCATTGCTAATGCCACATCTGAGGAATGCGTTGTGACAACAAAGGTTAACAACTTAGGCAGAGGCCTTGGAGATCGTGATGAGGCTGCATGAGACCCCAATATAGGATCCTAACCCAGGAGTTCAACAAATCCACGCGTAGTTGAAAAACTTACACCTTGAGATGCAGAGTCTGAAACAGGACAAGACAGCTCGCCCAGAAGTGCGAAAAGAGATATGGTGTGTTAAATGTAAGGGCCAGGTTCATGACAAGGACCACTACCTAGTGCCCAGAAATTACCTCATGGGAGGAGGACCGATTCCGTTAAGACAAGAGGCACAAGAAGGACCTAGTGCGACGCCTGCTTTGTGGTGCGTGATTTGTTAAATAGGAGGAAAACATGCTACAGACAACTGCCATTTGTTGTAGAAGTACACACAAAATTCCAAACAGTTGTTCTGTGATTTTTTTAGATCGTTGGGACATGATGAACGCACCCGTAGAAGCTATGAGCTGATGATGGATAGGACTCCCACCTATAGATTTCAAGCCGAAATACAACCGCTTGACCAGAATGCAGGAGTGGCATGAACCAGATTTCAGGGGCGTGAACGAGGCCGAGGTGGAGGAGGACCTGGAAGAGGTAGCGGACAGCTGATATGCTACAATTGCGGGGTGGCAGGACATTATGCCTGTGATTTTACGAATCCAACACGTCCATCATGTCTGTATTGTACCTTGTTTGATCATGAGACGGAGGATTGTCCCACACTAATAGCAACGTTGTGCGACAAGGGAGCACTCCAACCTCCCCTGAATCAGAACCTACAAATGATGAGGTCTGAGCCATGGGAGGAAGTCCCTAATGTGAACATTATGCTCTGAAGTGGAATTACGATAGGAGATGATAAAGGAAAGAAGCCTGAAGATATTACTTGGGTTCGCAAGGATCCGATGAAAGAACCAGAGTTTGATTTGGAGCGCGCTAAGGAAACCTTCATGGAAGCTAGGAAGAGCTTTGTTGATGCCTCCACTTCAGCAAGCAAAGACAGACCTGAGCCAGAAATGGACTGATCGATGCTCACGATGTTCCTTAAAACATGCATGGAGCTACTGCGTGACAGCAAGGCTGTAAAGGGATTGTAGGAACTCATAAATAGATTTGTTGGGACCGTGCCAGGAGAACCCCGTTTAGTCTAGAAGATTGGAAAGCATGCGATCAGGATGGGAAGAGAAATGAGATTGACTGCGCAAATTGGAGAATATGAGATGGACCAAGTGATTTTGGATTTAGGATCGGATGCGAAAGTTCTACCAAAGCAGAAATGGGAGTGGATGGGAAGGCCTACGCTACAATGTTCTCCTATCTATCTGCAAATGGCGAACCAACAAAAGATCATACTTATGCGGAGATTGCAGGGAATCACCGTGGATATTGAAGGAGCAAGTGCACTAGCAGACTTTGAATTGATGGATATTTTGGATGACAACAATCCCTACCCCATGCTATTAAGAATAGATTGGGCCACTGACATGAATGGGGTGATAAATTTGAAGAAGCGCAAGATGATTTTTGAGAAAAAGTCTTTGCAAGTAGTTGTACCTTTGGACCTTGCAGAAGGGTCGTGCTACACGAAGCCAGTGCGCAACTATAAAAGCGACAACGACTTGGAATGCATCTACAAGATAACAGCGTGAGAGCAGGACTGGGTAAATCCCACTGCGGATGGACGAAACTCATGGGAGTGCGAAACCTCCTGTACATCGGATTCCGATGAGGAAATAGAGTGATGGCAGAACCAGTTGCACGAGGTGACCATGTTGAACTGTAATATGATGACAAGATCATTGCACTGCATATGAATGGAAGTAAGGGATCTGCCTACTTATGATGGGTTAAGTGAGGTAGATGCTTTCCTGAATAGATTTGAAAGAGAAGTGTCGAAACAATAGCATTTTGAGACTTTGAAATGGGTACTATGCGCTACGCCCGCGAGGTGGTGGGGTATGCACGAACGAAGCTTTGAGGACTGGCATGAATGTAGGAGAATGATGCGCATGTATTTTGGGAAGCCTCAGATGTGTCTAAAAGATAAGTATGACGAACGGAATGGTCCACGCATGCATCTGCCTAGATGGGTATAGGCATATGCTAAACAACCTACGTAGATGCACATGGACTTCACGTTTCGGAACACGGCCAATAAGCAGGTGTTGACGAGGCAATTGCACGAATGACCCCTCTAGTTGGGATGAGGAAGTGTGGAAAGAACGAGTGCGCAAAAGGCTACCCACATAGAAGCCTTTAACGAATTGTGCAAAGCACTGAATAAGATATATAATGCGCAGTGGAGTGATTGGGACCTACGTGTACGAGCAGTTATGTGGGCCTATAGGACAACGTGCAAGAAACTGATGGAACAAACACCTTTCCGGCTAGCCTATGGAGCAAACATTGTAGTCCAAATAGAGTATAATATGCCTAGTCTGCATATAGCAACGCCGGTAGATATGAGGGTTCGCGGAGCCTTGGAAGAAGGAATAGCACAGCTGACCGAAGCAGAACACTTGGGACCTGAGGAAGAAATCCAACATGGTGATCTTAGGCTCCAAGAACTCAGGAAACAAAGGGTGTGATTAAGGGAGAAAAGTGATATGATAGAAGTGGAAGTCAAGAAGCTTGAGGAGGGTTTTCTCGATAAGAAAACTAGAGTGATAAAACAGGGTGCACACGATTATGTTGATGAATTTGGGGACTTCCACCAAGAGTTGATCAGTTTGATGCCTTGGATTGGACCGTATATTACTAGAAGGATCACCCATGGTGGCGCGATGCAGAGGGTAAAGTGCACGACGCCGACAATAAAAATAAAAGGCAGATTTTCTCCAAGAAAAGTGACGAATGACCAGTTAAAACCCTATACAGGTGGTGCAGACACCTGACTAGTTGTGGGAAGTACAGTCTTAGTGCTCCTAGTAGTTGAAAGGAGGCATGGGACTATAAACTACTCTGCTCGAGAGCTGCGCGATGTCTGGGGTGCACGAAGGAGCAAAGTGTCACAAGGTCTATGACCGTGCAAGGGGGGCTACACTGCCACGCAGGTTGGCTGGAAAGTGACCGTTGTAGACACTATTCACAATGTGGTGCTTGACTTGAGACCAAATGGAGTAGGCGACAGGCATTCAAGATAAGCTTTATGGGCAAGATTTGGGAAAATTTTCCGCCAAGGGAGCATTAATGGACCGGATTTGGGGGGAATACTAGAATTCAATTCAAAAGGCACTATAAATTACAAAGGGTTGCCCAGCAAACAACGCTTGTTCATTTGAAAATTGAGTTGTTGTGTGCCCTGAGTATTCCGAACTGAGACCAGTTTGTCCTATGGAGAGCAGTGGTTGAGCACCTAAGTAAACGGTTGAGAGCTTTTTGGACGAATAAGATGGCAGCATCTGAAGAAGCCGGGGAAATTGCCGAGATAACTGCCAAAGAAGCCACGTAGGCCATCACCATAGAAGATGCCCCTAAGGGCGTCGGGATTGTTGCAGAAATCCATAAATCACCATGCACGCCAAAACCGAAGAAAGATGAAAAACCAATGATTCTGGTGCGTATGTCCCTTCGAAACCTGTTGTGAACCAGATTAACAATGGAGGAAAAAGGGAAAGTGGTTAACCTAGAAACTGATGAGGAGGAAGAAGACCTTAAGGATCTCATAATTGAGGAGGACGAGGATGAGGGCATGGAGGAAGAAACCAAGGTTGCACACCCTCCAACAAAGCTACCCAAGTATGTCCCCCCATGGAAGGGGAAGGCAAAGGTGCCTAAGGACCTCGATGATAGCAAGAGCTCTCTACAAACTCTACTCCCTCCAGACAATATCATTTTTGAAGGAACACACCTGGGACTGGTGCCGAATTTGAAGTTCGAATATTGGGATCTCACCAACCACGAGAAATTCCCTCACTTAGCAACTACGCAACTCATGAAGCTGAAGTAGAACACCATGGCAAGAGTTATAGAATTGGAGCCGTGCAAGTGGTTACGCGGAGTTGAAAAGGCAGGGTTGTTGAACCTGCTCTGGGTGCTACATTACCATCGTGCCCCAGTGACTATCTTCGTCATCAGGCAGCTTCTCTGCCTGGTGTGTGATGGGTGATTTTGGCTAGAGGAGCCCATCCCCATCACGGACCACTTAATCCATCAAATTACCCCACTCCCATGTAAGGGGGAGGACCCCGCAGACATTTCAGAGGGTAAGAACAATGATTTGGCCATCACGAAGGCCATGAAAAAGAAATACAAGCTGGAGAAGAAAAAAAGGGGCTACGCAGTCTTTAGCATCAACAACAAAGCAGTCGGATTTGTGACTCAGATACTAGCAGGTAAGTTCATGCAAAAGTGCCGGGAAGATGAGGTGCCCGCGCCAATGGTTACACTTGCTGAATAATGTGCAAAGGGGGTCCAGTTTAACTGGTCTGAGTGTTTGTGCAAGGAGTTCCTAGAAAATTGCTACGAGGCATAGGAACAAGGGAAAACCTTCCACTATGCATGGCTTCTGTTGTCCATAGTGCTGGTGGCTGGGGAATTGCTAGAAGACAACCAGTTCCCCACAATTTCAAGGGATCTCCCGAAGGCTGTGAAGTACACTCCGTTGTGGGCCACTAAAGATGTGAATCGGATCCGCGTTGTAAAATATTCTGGGTGTTCATGGAAATGAACATCAGAATGGGGATTAACTGCAAGCCACGATTATCACCCACTATCTACAATAAGCTGTAAAGTTTTGCAGAGTTTAAAGCAGAGTTTCATCACAGCTACCTCAAGGCACGCAAGGACCCTGCAAAGAAGTGGAACAAACTGCCTTATATAGCCACGGATGATGTTATCTTTGACATACTTGAGACGTGGCTGCCGGAGTGGCATGCTCCAGACAACTTTGTGCTGGAAAAGTCTGTTGCACAAAAAAAGAAGGAGGAGGCAAAACTGCATGTGGCGTAGTTGCTAGAAAAGAGAAGGAAAGACACGAGAGCAGCAAAGGCACAAGAGGCATGGGACACTGCGCGGACAGTAGCAGAATAGCAAAAGGCTACAACAGCAACATAGAAGGCAGCAAAGAAGACGCATGAGGGCTAGAAATCGCCTTCACTGGAGCAAGAGCAAGAGATGGAAACAGAGGTAGAGGAGGGCAGCACAGACCCACAGATAGCATCGACACTATTAATGCGTCAGTGCCCGAGCGAGCGGATGGGGTCGCACAAGAAGGTAAAAGCATCGAAGTTGTCTATCGACCCAATCACCCTTACTGATATAGGGGATATGGTGCACAACGTCACCACAGAGGCCCTCAAAAAATTTGCGAAGGAGAATCAGATTATGTTGGGGGCCCTCTGATCACAGATTTAGGAGTTGCAAGTGCACACTCCTCAGGCTGGTACTCTCTTGACCAGCCTCGCAGTAGGGACAGCTGCAACCAAGGAAATGTTGCGCACTCGTACGACCAACAAAATAGTGTTGCCAGAAGGGGCATTGGTTACAACAAATGAGGCTGATAGGCCTACGGTCAGTACATTGGAAGGTATAAGGATCAACATGGCTGCGCTCCCGCGAGAGATGCTCTATGTTTTGCAGGATGGGATTACTACAGAACTGTGGGCTAGGGAGAACCATGCATTGCAGGCATTGAGTGAGCAGAAGATCAACATGGAGTAGTTGAGCTTGCAGCGCGATGAGGTCGTGTCTTAGAACAGGCAAATGGTGCAAGTACTTGAAGAAGCCTACCACATGGTCCCTGAGTTGGCCATCCCAGCAAAAGCACCAGTAGAGGCGCGCATCCAAAGATTAGCAGCAGGGGTGCGTGAGGCACGAGAAGAAATGGTCAAGGTTCAGCTAGAGCTAAACCTTCAGATAGCAGAGCTGCAGTTGAAGGTGCAACCTTCAACTCCTCCAGAGGTAAGGGAATAGCACGCCAGCGCCATAAAATCAGGGCTGGAGGAGATCAGCAATGCAGTAGGGGACTGCACCAGAATGTTGGAAGAATCATTCGAGGTCCTCACAAATCTGCAGGAGGACCCAAACATACAACACTTATAAACAGGGGCGCATGAGATACAACAACAATACGACAACGTCAAAGGGACTGCATAGACGGTGGCCCTCACTCAGAGGCTCCCGCGAATGTAACAGGCCAAAGTGCTTAAAGAGAAAGTAGACGTAATGTGACACAAAGAAGTAGTTTTCAAGGCACGTGTTCAGCCTTGGATTGATGAGGCCTTCATAATCACAACAAAAATTGAAGGCAAGCTTGCACATATGCAAGGGACACAGGAATAGATACAGGGGAGTACTTCCGACACCATGGTCTCGGAACAACGCATATAAGAGATACAGCAGGCAGCCGCTTAGGGTGTTGCCGACCTTGCAATAGTCTGAGCAGAGTTGGGAGGTCTCCACGTGAAGATCTCCGCACTGACAGAGTGACTCGAGGGCGAGTCACGATGTTTGTGTTGGGGCCTGTTGGGCGTGGGATCCCCCCAAAGAAATTTTTTGGGCTTAAAGCCCAAGTTTTAACTAAGTCCATTATAAAGACTCCATGATTTGTGGGCACGGAGAGTGAAGTTGTAATGGAGTCATAGGCTTGTCCACCCTCATTTTTGTAATGTAATGTAAGTTTGAGAGATCTACCCATGGTCTGCGGACAATGGGATTGTATAAATAGAATGAGGCTCTAAGTGTAAAGGGACATCATGGATCAAATGGATTGATGATCATGGAATAGAAGCATACCAGAGTATCTGAAGTGTAAACTCTAGTTGTGGGTCGTAGATTAGGAGAAGGCTCTGCAACTGAGTGCACAGAGGCCTAGTAGTCTGCAGCTGAGTGCGTAGACCCCTGCAACTGAGTGCGTAGGGCAAGTTGAGTATGTAACTGTTGGAAGCATTAATAAAGAGAAGTTTTACCATATTTCTGTGTATCTTTTCTTGTTTTATGCATTGAAGTATATTGGGTATGAATTGCAAGTTTATTATTTATTTACTGCGCGAACTTATATAAATGTGCTAAGTAAGTGAATATAATATAAGGTTTTGGTTTATGCGAAGATAACTAACTATTATATGAAGATAAGTAAGACCCATGGTCTGACTTGGGGAAATAGTGCAGATCGTTGCTCCAGTAGCGCAAAAGCCCCAACCCCTAGTTAGGGCTGCACCAAGGCAAATATAACAGGGCGCGAATGCCCTGTGGGTTAGGAAAGTGCGCGAAGTAACCTGCGTGAAGGTATTCACAGTTGGATTAAATCAACCCCTTAGACATCTCAAGGGTGCGGAAACCTGGTTCCAGCATCCCCCCATACTGCTTCAGGTGAGACCTCAATCTGCGCTCCACGTACTGTTGCCGAAAGGGCTAGTAATACAGGGATTTGTTTGGCTAAATTAACTCTGAAACCTAGGTCAAGCCCCCACAAGCCAAACATGGTGCAAAAGGGAATTGATCTGCTCATGAAGAGGGACACAATTGGGGTTTCTTCATGAAGGGTAAGCATATAGGGTTCACTATAGAGGTCCTCCAAGATCAAGGAACGGGGAGTACAGGGACAATGACAAAATGTTGTGTAACACTCATTCACATTCTTCAGGCTTATTTCCCTTATCTTCACTAGTCATCATTCAACTTCGTCGCACGATATTCACATTAGGATCTTCTTCACAGGATTCGGCCCTCATCATCTACAGGTTCTAAGTAGGCTATTAAGGTTGCGTCCCCTTTTACTGCATCTTAGTTATTAGTATAGGGCAGTCTTATGTCGCGTGGTCAAACTGAGTACAGTATCAGCACGACAGGCATGTCAGGTTCATACACTCCTGTGCGTAGTGTCCTAGCCCTCCACAATTGTAGCAAATAACTTGTCCCCGACCTCTCGCTGGTACTCCTCTGCCTCGGCCTCATCCACGTCCGTGATATCCTCCTCGCACTCCCCCAACGCCATGATATGGACGCTGAGTTTTAGTCTACATCTGATACGCGAGTGTTCTCTACATCATTAAATCATAGATATCGCAATTGTGCTCATCATGACCCATCGATTTACAGAAGTTGCAGAAGAGTTGTTGTGGTATCTGTACAAATTTCTGCAGCAAGTGATGATTGTTTGTCACATGTTTTCCAGCTACCTAATAGATAGTGCACCACAGTGCAGGCCCTGTACTTGGCTTGACTTGAGCTTCCGGCCTTAGAGGCATCAACCCTCCTACTGCAACATAATTCGCGAAGATAGGGCAATAATATTTATCATGCCCCTAACTCTTACATTTCAAACACCAAACTTCTTCGCACACCTATGGCTGAGCCGCTCTATGCTTCTTTAGACTTTGGAATTCTAGGGAAATATTCTACAACTCCACATGGATCTACTAAACTCCCAAAGAAACATCTTGAATCAGTGTCTCATGCAGTCTCATTGAAACCTCTAGGGCTTTCGCCTGGGTCCCAATCTTTTGTTGTGATAAAGCAACCCTTAAGTGAGGCAAGAGGGAAGCCACAAACCATTCACAGTGTGGTCCATTTGTAAGATTGATGTTGGCTTCATGGACATTTCATTTCAATCTCAGATCCAGCTCCCAAGGTGTCTCACCAGGCTTCATCATGATTTCCTTGAATCCAACAATTAATTGCACTTCAGACTTAGGCCTACTGAATTCCTTATTTAACGCAGTTTGAATGTCTGCTAACGCAGCCGTCGGATTATCAGTGCAGTACTTAATGTACCACGTTAGTGCACCATCCTATAAAGCAGTAACCAATGTTTCTTTCTTCATATGATCATTTGCAATATTCTGGGTTGTCCCCACGATCTTCGTAACGAACCAAAACTGGTTCGAGTGCTCATTTCCCAATCCCTTCAAAATGGGAAACTTCATTGCATTCGCCATGTTGAATGGTGGTAGAGGACGTGGCAATGTGGACAAAGGTGTATGTTGTGGAGGTGAAGATGGAGGTGGTGTGGGTGGATTGGGTATTCATTGGAACCCTTGCCTTATTAACTAGACAACGCTTTGTGGTGAAGCCAGTGCTACTCCTTCATCGTCACTTAGAGGAGGCTCAATCAGTGGGCTATATTCAGGGCTTGTTCTCCCTCTATCCCTGAATAACTTTCCACTTCATGTAGCTCCAAACATCAAGGTAATTGCCTCACCCTCTTTTCAGACAAGAGCATTTTAATCCAAGTATTCAAAGATCCTGAATACTTACCTCGCGATCCCTTGAAGAAGCACCACTCTACTTTATTGTAGTTGACTGAGGTATCAACTGTGAATTCTGTCACAAATCCTCCTATTACACGATCAAGCCAGTGATTGATAGCACATGTGATCTTATCTTCAGAGGCTTCCAATCTTTGCACTAACTCTGGGGTCCACACTATTGGATCGTCAAGCCTCCACCTTCCATGGCTGTCAGCCAATTTAGCGATCCACTCGTATAGCTCGATCAGGAAGGAACAAAAAAAAAAATTGTGTACCTCTATGTACAAATACATGTCCAACCACTGTTCTTTCTTCAATTGCGGATTCCTTTTTTCTCGAGCCATGAATTCGTGGATCTTTCTGTCCAACCACTCCTCAATTTCCTTCTTTCTTGGATTCCAATGATGTGACATCACACATCCCTTTATGTAGATCCAGGTCCTGGAAACGAAACTATTTGTTGGCTTAGTGGGTCCCAACCTAGATTCAGAGTTAAGTTTGCAAAACAAATCCCTACACTACTGGCCCTTTCGGCATCAACCCATAGAGCGCGGACTAAAGTCTCACCCGAAGTAGTATGGGGGGATGTTGGAACCAAGTTTTCGCACCTAGAGATTAGTGTAATGCTGTTTTTTGCCCTAAACCTAGCTTCGTGTAGATCGATAAGCCTTTAAGGCTTATTGGTATAACTTCCTTTAACCAACATCTAAACCTTCAGAAGGTCTATGACTGTCTTTCACAAACCCTAAACAAGTTAATCAACCACTTACACGTCTCTGTAATTACCCTTAGTTCTGTATTTACCCAGATCAACTTATGTGTTTGATAACATTAACATGCAACAAGATATTCTCCATGTAAACAATTATTATTACTTGTGTTCATATGACTATGTAAGTCATGTAAAATCACACATCAATACAATATTAATTCATAAACATGTAATTCATCATAACATAATAGCGCATTCATTCATAATAGAAATAAATAGCCAAACACCAGAATTGCTGGAATAATATCTTTATTAATGCTTATGTTCTTCTTACAGACTCGGGACTTCCCTGCGTACTCAACAGCAGGGGTCCGCGCACTCAACTACGGACTCTACTCTAGGCCTTTGCGCACACAGCTGCGGAGCCTCTCTTCTACTCTAGGACTTCTTCACTCTTACTCTTAATGACCCATTACATCTTCATTCTTCGTTATCCTTAGTTTTTTCTATGCCTTAGACTCTCTCAGACTCTCCTTTTTATACAATCCCATGGTGCGCGAACCATGGGTAGGTCTATACAAGCTGACACAACTTACATAATAGAAGGGTAAAACCCTTTATGACACTTTACCATCTACGCGCTCTGCAACCACATTTTGCGGATACTTTACACTTTTTACAATAAAACTTGGGTTTTTACCCCAAAATTGGCCCTAGGGAACCCTATCCCAATAATTATTTTGAAGTATTTTGGTCGAACTTGTTTGGGGAGTTTCCCCCTCCCTTCATAAACGTGTGTTCATTGTTGTTTATCACTGTTTATTGGATATCACACATTTTATGAAGATAATTGAAGATAAGTAACTCCATTGCATAATTGAAGAAACACTTGAAAAATAAATTTAGTGTTGGTAGTCGGAGTAATTCGAAAGCTTTAATATTGGTGAAAGGAAAAAATTAATCATGCCACACTGCGCTCACAAGTAGACTTGAGTCGCCACTAGCGTGGGGCCATGACATCACCCCTCTGACCCTCAAATCCTAAATATTCCATAAACAACATAAAGATACCTGGAATCTACCATTAACATACAGGTCAATAAGCAACACATTTCTCACATCTCTGCGAGCAACTAATGCTTCATTTGTCCACAATATATATTATTGATCCCTCACGAGATCTTCACTAGCATATCCCAATTGTTTGCGGTTAATTTGAATAGAAAATCTCAATGAACTCAATAGCCCGCACAGAGAACCTAGAAAAGAAGCCCACATCGATCAAATTAGCCATGTGTACACATTCACCTAGAAGAAAGACACACCTTCATACAGTCCACATGTCCATGGGAAGAAAGGTTAATGATTTGGGACTTGTCGATTGTAGCCTTTCAAGCTTTGGCATTGGAATCCACCAAAATCCATGAATTCATAATTGTATTGGAATACCATATTCCCTTGTTTGGTTTGTTTATTATTCCTGTCGATGACAGTGTTGGAGATCAGATGCACAACTAAATTAAATCAAAATACTCAGCACAATAATCATGCACAAGAAACACAGAAATTAATGTGGTTCACCCAACCAATCTGGGCTACGTCCACACAACATAGGCATCGGCAATTTTATTAATCAAACAGGAGATTACATAATTAAATCCTCACAAACTCTCACCCTCATGGCAAACAATCCGAATGGTTGCCTGTTATATCGAAAAGAGGATCTAAATGCCTCGTAAATCCTCTCAACTCAAATTTAGGATGCATTAACTCCCTCCCAACAAACTGGAGCTAATCTAGGAACTAATTCCTATTGTTGTCATTTACTGAGATTTAACCTATCTTATGCAAAACAGAAAATCTCAACAATCTCCACCTTGACAACAATTAGCCTTATGCCCTGTTATTATTATTTTATCTTTTCTGCAAGCCAAGAGAAGCCAAACACCAGCGTAGCTTCTCTAACAGAACTGGTTTCGTGAACATGTCTGCATAATTCTCCTTTGTATGCACCTTTTCAAGAGAGACTCCCCTTTCAGTGATAACCTGTCTTACAAAATGGTACTTGATCGGTATATGCTTTGATTTACTATGATAGGCCGGATTCTTAGCCAAATGTATTGCACTTTGACTGTCACAAAATAACTTGATGTTGTCCTGCAACCTACCAAATTCACCAAACAAACCTTTCAACCAAATCGCTTCTTTGCAAGCATGAGAAGCAGCAATGTATTCTGCTTTAGTAGTGGATAAAGCAACAATGTTTTGTAGATTTGACATCCAGCTGATAGCTCCACCTGCAAGAGTAATGACGTACCCTGAAGTTGACCTTCTCTTATCCAAATCACCTGCAAAAATCGGAATCAACATATCCACAAACAAATTCACTCCTCTTATTGTAAGTGATACAATAACTACTTGTGCCTCTCAAATACCGAAGCACCCATTTCACTGCTGACTAGTGTTCTTTACCTGGATTTGCCATATACTTGTTGACAACCCCAACTACATGTGAAATATCTGGTCGAGTACAAACCATTGCATACATTAAACACCCTACTACATTGGCATATGGAATTCGAGACATATAATCATTTTCTTCATCTGTATTAG
>APFE031457916.1:33002-51587 GCA_000404065.3 Pinus taeda | reverse complement strand
TTAGTCATGTATAAGAAAGACTTTGTCTACCAAGCCACAATTTCCCCTGTACAGTGAAATTCTCACCTGAATCTGGTGAATTTCTTTTCAATTGTCTAAATTGCTGGTGAATTTCTTTTCAATTGTCTAAATGGTTTTCTTAACAGTGGAAATGGATTCTGCGTTATCAAAAAACTTTTTGGAGTAACCAAAATCCAGAAGTTTAATAGCTGTGATCCAAAAAAATTTATCAGATTTTTTCAAAATCTTGCTTCTATTGTTTTCAGGTTAAAAATAGAATATTATAAATAGTGAGAAAACCTATCACAACTTAGTTGTCAAACTAATAGTGAATAAAACACTAAATAATAAGAAAACTTATCACAACTCAGCTAGTCAAACTAATAGTAAAGACAGCTATAACGGGCTCCTATCTACAAATATAAGTTGATTTATCACTTTGAACTAGACTATTTGTAATTAAAAATTAAAAAAAATATTTTACTTTAAATTTTATTTTCCCTTAAAAAAAATCAAGTTTTTACACAATTATTGTGATTGCTATATATGTATTATATTTATTTTGGATGATGGAAATGTTTTCAATTTAAATTTAATTTTCGCAAATATCCATCTAAATTTAATTTCCGAAAGTAACATGATAAACCGCGTATCGTTCTAAATTTAATTTTCGCCTGATAATTGTTAATGGTGCAGCCATATCCAGTTTCGAAGACTCTTGCAGAGCAAGCCGCGCTGAAATACGGAAAAGAGCAGGGTCTGGATGTGGCGACTATTATCCCAGTTCTGGTGGTGGGGCCTTCCATAACACCCAGCGTGCCATCCAGCGTCCAGGTGGCGCTGTCCTTCCTCACGGGCAACCCCCACACCTTGCAGGCTATCAAGGGCATGCAATTGGTGTCCGGTTCCGTCTCATTGGTACACGTGGACGACGTAGGCCGTGCTCAAATTTTTTTAATGGAAAACCCCTCTACTGAGGGCCGCCACATCTGCTGCCGCATCAACACCTCGGTCCCGCAACTGGCCGAATACTTATCCAAGCGCTATCCGCAGTACAATGTCCCAACCCAGTGAGTATCAATATTCGTATAGTATTTGGAGTTCATTCTAGTGTGATTTTTTTATTTTTTTGGTGTTAGAATTTAACAGAAAAATTTGAAGTGAAATTTTAATTTGTGTGTTAATTTTAAATTTATTTTTTATTATATATAAATTTAATATATGAATTTTTTCTAAAATAGTTGGATAAATTTGTAATTTCAATAAACTAATTTTTCACGATATATATTTAGCTATTTAGTTTTTTTTAATTGAATAACCTAGTTTTTTTTACTGTATATTTTAAACTTTTTTCCGTATATTGAATAATAAATTGATTATGTGTACGTGCAGGTTTGAGGATGTGCCACCAAACCCTAAGGTGAACATTTCGTCAAAGAAATTGGTGGAAAGCGGTTTCTGCTTTAAATATGGCATGGACGAAATCTACGATGACGCCGTAGAATACTTCAAGACCAAGGGCTTGCTTAACTAGCTAGCCGCCAAACGAAACAGACGTGTTGGTTTGACTGGTGGGATTAATACCACCTTCTGTGTTTGGCGGTATTTGCAGCACAAACCTTTACTTCAAGCTGTGACGTTGCTCCCCCGGATGAGATGACGACATGTTTCCGATCGCCTTTTTATTTTTCTTTTATTCCTTCAATGTGACCTCGCAATTGCAAACCCTACGTTTCTGCCATGTCCATGAAGGCAATCAGATTCCAGATTAACCTAGTATGATAATATATGTAATTGTCACGATATGTTTAGCGTTGGGTGTCTGCTCATCTGTTCCATCACTAAAGACCATAGGTCCACGAGAATTTTGGTATGGTTTGCATGTATGTATAAGCCTTTGCATTAGTAGAGTTACCAATAATTAGAATCGAATTGATCATCGTGCCACTCGGATTTATTCTTTAATATCAACAATCGATGAACTTTTTAATAAGTTATATAAACATTAATAATAATAAAATACTTTTTTATACACTTATATAAAAGAGCAGGAATGTAATCTATATATTATATGAATATATATGATTGTTGAATTTTATATTTATATTTTAAATAATCTCAATATCACTTAAACACATTAAACACATTATAGTAGTGTGCATTTTAAATTTGGTTAGAAAAGAATAGATTATAATAGATTTTGTGGCCTTTATTCAAGAGTGATAATTTTTATCAAAATACTATAAAGGCAATGAAAGGACCTACAAGTGTTATAGACTTAAGGAAAATGACAATTGAGAAAAATAAAATTAAAGGAATTGATAATATTGATTGTTTTCTTTATCTTTCAAACCATGCAAAAATACATAAAAGATGGATAATAACGCATAATCCCTAATAAGTAAGTTTAATGATAATAAATTTATGCCACATTCTCCCTAACTTTCTAGAGTGCCCACATAATTTCAAAAAGTTTGTTTAAAGAATTAATTTTACAATAAATTGTAATAGATTTTGTGGTCTTTATTTCAGAGTGATAATTTTATTAAAATACTATAAAGGCAATGAAGGGAGCTACTTGTGTTATAGTCTTAAAGAAAATGACAAAATAGAAACACAAAATTAATGGAATTGATAATATTGATTGTTCACTTTATCTCTCAAACCATGCAAAAATGCATAAAAGAGACTAATAATAAAGCATAATCCCTAATGAGTAAGTTTCATGATAATAAATTTATGTCACATTCTCCCTAACTTTCTTGAATGCCCACATAGTTTCAAAAAATTTGTTTGAATAATTAATTTTACAATGTGTATGTCTCTTTGGCCCTAAGCTTGGAATGAGGTAGGTGAAAGAGAGCTATGAGGCATTCTCAAAGTATTCGCAAAGCATGTGACAAATAAATATACATGGAGTTAGGAAAAGGGAATGACCATTTGGAGGACAAATAAGTGAGGATGTTATAAATGGAATAAACATAATCACAAATCTCATTGTTATAATCCCATATTTACGTTTTGTGATATTGAAAAGGTTTATTTTATGAAGGTTTATTAGAAAATTTTCCAAAACTAAATAGAGTTTTTAATCCTTAGTTAAATAAATTTTTTCATCCTAAACATAAGCATTATGTTGTTTTATGCGAAACTAAAAAAAACTACACACTTTCTTTATGATGAATTTGACCAAGATTGTACATCTTTGGAGGATTGTTGAGAGACTTACATTCAATTCTTAGTTGTTTTTTATTGCTATTAACTATTGTATTAGTTGGGATGCCACTTTCTTTATGATGAATTTGACCAAGATTGTACATCTTTGGAGGATTGTTGAGAGACTTACATTCAATTCTTAGTTGTTTTTTATTGCTATTAACTATTGTATTAGTTGGGATGCCATGAATTATATACAAGTCGTTAAAAGGTCCACCATTCCAAAGCTATAACCATGTCACCAATTTTAATACGCATACACATAGCATTGTGAATGCAATAAAATAACTTTAAAGATCAAAATGTTTGATATTATTAGTGAGATAGAATATATAAACATGAAAACAAAAGATTTGACATGATTCACATAAGCTTACTTAATTTCTATTGTTTACTCTTCAAATTTTAGATTCATAAACTCATTTCCAATTAATCTTACTAACTGACTTTTAATGTCATTACAATTTACATCCATAAACTATTAAAATTCATGAATTATTGAAAATTTTACCTTTCTTTTAACATTTTATGACATTTGTTTTCCTTCATAGTAAGTGATTTCAAACATGTAATTTTTTTTAAAGTGTTTTTCAAAATATGATTTTTGCCATAAACTTAAACCCCTTAAGAGGGTTCAATTTTGAGCACTCCCTTTACCCCTTGGATACCAGACCTAGTAAAATTTATCCAAAAGCAAATTATATATTTTAAATAAATTATAGAGTTGAAATTAAAAAAAAAAGAAGTTTATTATTCTTATTTAAATTTGTAGAAAATATAAATATTTTGTGATTCACATTTTTTCCATATTAAAATTTAATAAATTTTTTTTATTAAAATTACATATTCAAATGTTAATTATAAAAAATTATTGGAATTACATAATTTATTATTACAAACTTCTTTTCAAAATGTAAAAAGAAATTAAACATCTAATTTAACCATTAAAAATAAAATTATAACCACTCTTTTAAATGTATTAACAAAAACCATTCAAATCATTACATATTTACACTAACATTTAAAGTTATAAAATCATATTTCAAACCAAAATTTCAATTATAAGCACACTTCAAATGTTTCAATCAACTTAACTTGAAAAAAAAAAAAAACCCGTTAAGGTGACTCGATTAAATTCTAAAAGTTCTATTCTACCTTACAACGTGCACTCATGGAAAATATGAAATTCCGTTTTACCCGTTACATCAATATCATGTGGTTGAGGGCGGTTCCTAATTCTGCGACTATAGCATAGTTAATGCTATCTGACATGGGGGCTTTATAACACCATATAACATGCCGCGCGGTGATGAGAGAGAAAAAAAAATGTGTGGCGTGTTATATGGTGTTATAAAGCCCCCATGTCAGATAGCATTAACTATGCTATAGTCGCAGAAATAGGAACTGCCGTGGTTGAGAGGGCGGAGGTCCTCTTGATTGAAACGACGAGCCCACGAGAGGAAAAGGTTGGATTTGATGGGTGATGACGTTTTGGTGGCTGTTTTTGTTTTTTATTTTATTTAAGAATGGTAGATTTTAGTTATATAATTGGTAGAATTTTAGTGTTTTAAAGTATTTATGTATTTAAATAAATATTTCTAAAATGATAAAATTTAAAAAAAAAATTAAAATTGTATTATCAGATTTAAAAATGTTTTTTTTTTTAAATAATGTTTTCAAATTTGATAGACATTTTTTTGAATTTTAAGTTTAGTTATGTAATATGTAGATATTTAATATTATAAAGTAAATACCAAATTTATTATGTATTTGAAAATAGATTTTTAAATGATAAAAAATCACAATCTGTTCATAATTGTATTCTCAAATTCCTTAAAAAAAAACAAAATATTTATTAATTTAATTATATCATCAATTAATTTAATGATAAAATAACAAATATCTAGTAAATTTATTATTATTTTAATCATTGTATTATTTTTACGATGTTTAAATTTAATTATTATTATTATTATTAAAATTTAAATGTTGTAAATTGATTGGAAATTTAATATTTTTTATTTTTTTATTTTTTTATATATAAATTTAAAAGTATTTTAATTTAATTATTTTTATATTGATTTGGGAAATTTTAACTTTAATTTTTTTTTTTATATAGATTTGAGTTCTCACAAGTTTAAGGTGTGAGGTTAATCTTTAGACATATCACTTACCAGTTTAGGTCCATCTTAACTTTGAATCTACAAGTGTCTACAGGGATCAAATCTCTTTTTACTCTAAAAGAGGTTTGCATATCAAGAGATTTGATCCCTATTGTCGCTTGGTAGATCCAGAGTTAAGATGGATTTTAATTCCCCCCTTTAAATAGGCCACATTCCACATGAATGACATGGGTCAATACCAAGGGTCATTTTTATTTTTATTATCATTTTATTTTTATAAGGTTATTTTTATTTCGTTATTTTTATTTTTATTGTGATTAAGTTAAAATGTTTACATTATATTAATCTTTCTATTTAATTTTATTTTTAAAATTTAATTTAATTTTTATTTGTTTTTAATTTGACTTAGTACAAATGTTAAACATTACATTACAACATCACTACCATATTGGGTTGGAGAGCGCCTCTAGGCGCAAAAATAACTAGATTAATAGATGTAATGCAACATAGTCCCTGCCTCTACTGCTAATTGACTAAGGTTGTGCGGAGTGCAGAAGAAGCATAGTCAAAGCTTCCTTTGCACTTCCATGCTCTGTGTAATGACATATCGCCCAAAGAAACACCAAACATAATTTGTAAGATGGTGAACTTTCAATTAACTGAAGAATTAGTGCATGTGTTTATCTAATTAACATATATCATTGTTACATAGGCAACACAAGCGTATTATCCATATCATTTAGACACGTCAAACCATATAGTGATAGAATCATGGATTATCAGTAACATTATTTCTTATAGCATATTATATCATGAAATCTTTGTAATGACAACATGTGACATGCAAACTGTTGAAAGCACCTAGTATCAAAACATGTGAGAAAGGACAAGTGTGCAAGGCAACCATATATGGGAAAACTGTGTCAAGACAGAAATGTTTGCAAAGTTGCAGGAACTTGTAGTGATAGACACTAACTATGGTGCATGTAACACCCTCCTCCCACATTTACCCAAGTTAACCGGTCCACCAGGGTAAACATGTGACAAAGAGTTACTAAGATATGATTCAACTCTCCATGTACAGTTAAGGAAGTGGAATCGACACACCAAAAACCAAACTAACCTTCCTTAGGAGCTACAAGACCCCTAAGGGCTAACTAACCACTCTAGGTACCCAACCCTTGCGTTAACTTGCTTTCTAACTAAACTAGACCCTCAGTCACTCCAATGACAATCCTTCCATGCGACTAAAACCCTCTAGTCTCTCCCACAACAAGGCCTACATGTGATTGCAGTTTTTTCAAGAAGTTCTGTGCCAAAGACCCTAAAATCTGAGCCACTTTTTCAGGGCTAAGACCCAGGCCTCTGCCCAAAACTTCATGAAACACTAAGAAGTGATAAATAACAAGAATACATGCCTCTAATGCAAAAATTGAACAATGAATTAACCTGACCCATCTTAGCAATGACAAACATTTTCTCAAACAAATCAAGAACATGTAAAGTACAGGTCATAAATACACATCTAAGCATAAAGGCCTCATACTTATCTAAGATTCATCAAGAAGGTTTGATGCCCTCCCACAATAACTGCATTATCGACTATTAGGTCATAAATGCATTAAGATTTCATCTACTAACCAAAACATGATGAGAGCCATAACCAAAGTTTGTCATAAAACCATGCATATAACCAACATATAACCAACAGAATAACGTTGGTAAAACAACCATCAAAACCACATAATAGCAAGTACATTTACTCATGAAATACAAGAGGAAAAGGAGCTCTTATTAACATATGAAAAATACAACCAATTCAACGACTTCCACGTACCACTCGACCATAGGTTGGGCTGAGCCAAATCTTTCTTTCAACCAATCACCTCCATGCCATATTCCAAGCATGAATGTTGGACTCACAATGAAACCATCTAGGGCTTCTCATGCTTTACCGTATATCTCGCCATTACCAGTCAAGGGATTCCTAGGCGCAAACAAAGAAACATACACTACGGGCTTTACCACAATCTCACCATATACAGATGAAGGGATCACTAGCCCCTAAACAAGCTTGGGTGCCTTCGGATCTCTCCACCTAAACCGTGAGGAATTTTACTATCTCAACCCTCAGGCTTTACCGTGTATTCATCCATTACCGGTAAAGGGATTCCTAGGCCTTTGGGAATTTTCCTAAGACCACCCCACTCAGTTTCGAAATGATCGAAAATCCAACTCAACCAAGCAAAAGAACCCCATCACACCATGGCTATCCGGAAATGGAAAGGAAAGGATGAAACCACTGTCACACCTGGAAAAACCCATGCCAGTGACATAAAGAGAACCAAATACACACATGCATGTACCATGCATGCCAAAACTAGCAAGGAAATCATACATGCAACTCGATACCTATAAGTAATCCCACTACAGCCACTTGATCCAACTCTTCCTTTCTTGATCTTTGTTTCCCTTTTCTTCCTTGTCCTTCGTTTTCCTTCCTTTCTCCAATGCTAAAGTGCTCCAAGAATGCTCTAAGTGTAAGAGAGTAGAGAGAATAGAGAGAGCTCCAAAACCGAACTCACAAAAGTTTGTGAATTGATCCTCATAAGAATTTTTTATTAATGAAGTCTCTATTTTATTCAATTTCCATTATTTTCTTCAGTGTCCTCCTCACATGCAACATGTGACCTTTTGCTTCATTTTCTCCTAATTTCCTTTATTTTCATAAATAAAATGCTAATTAATACCTCTTTCCTTTCCAAAGCCTTTTACGTTGCCTTTTCCAATTTCCCCTTAGCCATAATAAGCCAAATGAACACCCACTAGGATGTTTTTCCCAACATTCAACTTCGAATAAGTGTCCCATGACCTTAGTCTTATTTTTCCTTTATTAACTTTTATTATGCAAACCATTAACCCAAGGTTGTTACATACCCCTCCCCTTTAGGGGAACACCATCCTCGGTGTTTAGTGACACCTAAAACTAGAAAGACCACTGAAAAGCAAACATACTTCCCATGGAGCTTTATAACTTAGCTCGTTGCAGTATTTACAATGAAAAACCTGTTGAAAAGCAACCCAACACGACAAACATAACAACACGACACTCATACCGCTTATTGGAGGGTTAGAACAAAGCTCATTGCAATATTTACATCCATATACATATATACATATACCAAAAATGCTTTGCCTCAACCGACAAACAAGGAAGGATGCATAGCCCACATTTGATCAACCATATCCCAGGTAGCTTCATTAGGCCCAAAGAGCTGCCACTTCACTTTAACCTGCTTGATTTCTTTATTCTGGAGCATGAACATATTTCTCTGCAAAATGCACTGAGGTTCCGATTGGAATTCTCCTTCTGTCTCCACCTGCAATACAGACCAATCAATAACATGATCAACATCCTTTACATGTCTTTTAAGAAATAAACATGGAAAACATCATGGACTTTCATTGTCGGTGGCAGTGCAAGTCTATAGGTCACTGGTCGAATCCTCTCAAGGATCTTGAAAGGCTCACAATACCGAGGTGTCAGCTTCGCACATGACCCTATCCTCAAGGATATATTCTTGGGATTTATGTGCAAGTACACATGTTCCCCAACCTGAAACTCCTTAAATGCCATGTGTTGATTTGCATAAATTTTAATATTTGCCCTGTGCTAAATTTAGATTCTTCTTGATAACCTGCATTTCCTATTCCATCTTTTCCAACATGTATGGTCCTATCAACACTGTATTCACTAGATCACTCCAAGTGATGGGAGTATTACAACTTTGCTCATAAAGTGCCTCAAACATATTCATTCTCAGTGATTCCTAATACCCATTGTTGTAAGAAAACTCGATCAGTGGAAGATACTCTTCCTACTTTCGTTGTTGGTGTATAGCATACATTCTCAACATGTCCTCCAAAATCTTGTTGACCCTCTCTATATTCCCATATGTCTGCAGGTGATATGTTGTGCCGAAGTTAACTCTATACCCAAACCTGCAAATAAGTCCTTCCAAAACTTGGAAGTGAACTTAGCATCCTTGTCTAACACAATCTTCTTCGAAATGCCATGCGATCTCACTATCTCCCTGATGAATACCTACGCTACATTGCTAGTTGAATACGTAAACTTCATCGCAATGAAGTGTGTTACCTTTGTCAACCTGCCAACCATAACCATAATAGAATCATGTCGTTTAGATGTCATCAGTAAAACTATAATAAAATCCATGGAAATGACCTCCCATTTCCACTCTGGAATCAAAATTGGCTTTAGTAGACCACCTAGATGCTTACACTATGCTTTTAGCTATTGACAATCCAAACATCTAGCCAAAAACTCTGCCACTTCCTTCTTCAAATTTGACCAATAGGAGAACTTATTCACCATTGTCAATGTCTTTTGGAATCCCGGACCATCTCAATATGACTTAGCATGAAATTCTCTTAGGATAAGCTTCTTGAGCTCACTGTTGTCCGACACATAGATCTTGTCGGACAACATAGATCTTGTCCCTAAATCTGAACAAACCATCCACCATGAGATGATAGTCCACATCTTAATCACTTGTACCATGTTATAACTTGTTCCTAAGCTCTCTATACATGTCATCCCACTTTCATGCATGTAAGATTTGATCCTACAAATACATCCCATAAGAACTCATGGTTGTAATGTGATTTAGTTATATCTTCCTACTAAGAGCATTTACAACCCTGTTCTACTTTCCCTTAATGTACCTAATCTCGAAATCAAACTCATTGATCATCACCAACCATCTATCTTGGCTGACATTCAGATTCGGTTGGTCAAATAAGTATCTCAATCCACTGTGATCACTCATCAGTACAAATCTCTTGCCAAGAAGATAATGTCTCCACATCTTCAATGTGTCGACAATTACTGCCAACTCTCGTTGCCAACTCAAGATCATGTGTCACATAATTTTTCTCATGCTCATTCAATTTCCTTGATTCATAACACACCACCTTTCCCTCTTACATCAAGAATCCATAAAGTCCTCTCTTGCAAGCATATGTACACACTGCAATATATTTATCTAGATTTGGAATCTTTAGAACTACACCATTTGTCAACAATTGTTTCAACTGCACAACTTGTTGCACATTCTTCTATCCATTCAAATTTCTTCCTTTTTCACTGCAATGATGTGATAGGATAGGAAATTCATGAGAATTTTTTGATGAACCTCTTGAAGTAACTTGCTAACCCCATAAATGATATAACCTCATCCACATTCCTAGGAGCTACCCATTCCATGAGAGCTTTTATCATTTCTGAATCCACTGCTACGCCTTCCTTGGAAACATGTCCTAAGTAATGCACCTTTGTCTGAAAGAAACTGCATTTTCTAAGTTTGGCATACAACTGATGCTCTCTTAGAAATCTCAGCAATGTTGCTAAGTGTTTAATATGATCTTCCTCATTCTTAGAATATATCAATATATCATCAATGAACACAATAAAAAACTTATCCAGATAAGGATGCAACACAATGTTCATTAAGCACATAAATGTAGCTAAAGCATTAGTCAAACTAAATGGACCTACAACAAACTCATAATGCCCATACCTGGTCCGAAAAGTAGTCTTGAAGATGTCCTCTTCTTTAATGTGTACCTGATGGTATCATGATATCAGATAAATCTTCGAGAACATGGCTGCTCTTTTCAAATAGTCAAACAAGTCATCAATCCTCGACAACGGATACCTATTCTTGAAGGTTACCTTGTTCAACTGCCTGTAATCAATGAACAACCTCAGAGTACCATCCTTCCTCTTCACAAACGCACTGGTGCACCCCACGATGATACACTTAGACTAATGTAACATTTTTCAAGCATTTCTTTCAACTGCAATTTCAATTCCACTAACTCTGGTGTGCTCATCATGTACGGTGCCTTTGATGTTGGTGTTGCCCCTAGTACCAACTCAATAGAAATTTCCACTTCTCTACATTAAGGGATTTTTGAGGTCTAAAATGGGCCTCATAAGAAAAATGTACAACCAAAATAACCTTTATAAGAGCCAATAGGATTCAAGATGATGATGTCAACCATGGGGGATGATTCACCATTTTTGGAGTGAAAAAGTACAAAGATTAAAAAATAATAAAACTAATTTTTCAACTTATCTCCCTAAGTTTTTACTCAAATTTTGAGTGGGAGTATTCATTGGATGAAAAAATTAATTCTTCATCTAAGGAGTGCCCATGTTGCATACTTTCGATGGACCCTACTACATGAAAAATGAGAAATACATGAAAAAAAATGATTGCAATCATGTTTTTTCATGTATTTCTCATTTTTCGTGTAGCAGGGTCTATCAAAAGTATGCAACATGGGTACTCCTTGGATGCGGAATCAAATTATGCATCCAACGGATGTTTCTGCTCAAAATTTGAGTAAACCTATATGGAGATAAATTGAAAATATGAGCTGAAAAAATAGTTTTGTCTTTTTTCCCTCTAAAATTTGATGATGTAATATAATCTTATTTTATTATTTCCACTATTATTTTATAATTTCCTTAGGAGTCCCATTTTAGACCTCAAATATCCCCTAATGTGAGGTGGAAACTCTGAAATATGTATTGGGAACACATCCTGGAACTTCTATAAGATCGAGTACGTCTTCAATATCTCTGCATCCTCAAAATCCTTATCTTTATCACTAGAAATATGCACTACAAATAACACACAACCTTACCTACGATTGTGCTTTGCTTGCATAACTATCACCATTCTAACTAATGCTGCCTTCTTCTTACCCTACAATATCCTCGGTTCTCCATTGTCATCCAAGCACTCAATATCCTAGACATAACAATCTACTTTGGTCTTGTGGAGATACAACCAGTCCATACCCAACACATATTGTATGATCCCAACGGAAGCACATTCAAGTGCGATGATGTAGGCATACCATTAAAATGAAATGCACAAGCTCTTACCCAATGATGAACTTTTTTCTTAGTACCTGTAGCCAAATGCACTAACCAAAACTCTGCATGTACTTCTTTATTCAAACCATACATTCCCACCAGATCAAGGTTAACATAACTATAATTAGATCGAGGGTCAATCAAAATAGAAACAACTTGATCACAAAGCTTACTATCCATCTCGATAATAGGTGCCTGGTGATCTACCTGCATGTTATCCAAAGCTGCATAGATCTGAGGAATGCTCTGTTGAACACCCCCAACTGTTTGTGCTTCTTGTGCATTGTATATGTAGTCACTTACTGCAAAATGTATTTCCAACTGTCCAAAGAGTAAATAAGCAGAGATATTTGTAGCCATTTTACAAGTAGCAAAAGGACTCAAAGCCTAAATCAGACCCTCTCCATTAGAAAGTGCTTTGAACAAACTTTCCAACGATATGTGGAAGTCCAAATATGGACTTTTGGATCAAAAGATATGGTCTACTGAAGTTCAAGGATTGAAGCCTTAGAAAGGAATATTGGAGGTCCAATATATTGAAGATCGCATATCAGAGGTCCAGAGATATCAGAGATCGCAACATGAGAGCATCAGGGATATCGACGATCGCAACATAAAAGCATTAAGCATAGTGACGATCTCATATTGGAGGTCAGACATATCGACACATCACAAATTGGAGGTCCTGAATATCGGAGCATCGACACATCGAAAGGTCGAAAAATTAGAACTTCTTAAAATGACAACCTTTAAAAAATTGTGATATGCATAATGTGTCAATAATGTTAAAAACTTCGGGGAACGCCGACAAAGGATTAACAAAGGATTTCATCTCAAAACCAAAGGTCAGCAGGCCTTGTGATGACTTTATGTCTCAGACAATATTTCACCACGACCTGTTTTCAAAGGTTGGCTCTATCATTTTTTTACTTTTCATAAGATGTTTCCTCCTGAAGGTTGTATGATCCCTTTCTTTTGCGTTCAATGGTGTTCGCTTTCAATTGATGTCTCTCATGCAAATTCCGAGAAGCATTCTTAGCACCAGAATCAATACTTTCAGAGTCTCATCGGTGATTGTAATAGTTTCTACAACAACATTTTCTTTGACTTTAAGCCCCTATTCTTCAACAACTTTCTTATTAGAATTTATTTTTGTCACAATTACCTCTATTTCTTCATTTTTCATCTCCGCATCTCCAACTTTAATGCCAAAATCTGTTACAGGCTCTACAACTTTCAGTTCTTTATTATCTGCAATATTTTCTACTTCGGTTTATTTACCTTCACCATGCTTACCATCGGATATCTCGTTTTCATGCTCGTTGAATTCATTTTTTAAGATTTCTTCATCAATCCAGCATTACAACTACAACAATGCTTTCCTCTTTGATTCCTTCAAATCAAAGACGAAGTTTCTCTCCTCCTTAAATGAAGTCAACCGTGGCTTTATTATAGCACTGCTCTTTGCAACACCACTTCCATTAGCCTCCGCTGCCTCTACTACTTCGGATGTGACATTTTCACCAATTTCATTGTGCTCTACCGTTTTCAACATGCCTGCTTTGGCCTCACCAACATATGCAGAAGTCTCATCCTTGTCAGCAGTCGGTGGCCATTAATGAAAATAATGCGATAAAATTCATTAGAACGACAGCCACACCACTGCCACCACCAGGTGTTCAAAATCATTTTGGATGAAGGAGGATGAAAAAAAAGCGCTCTCATTGGTTGGAGTGAACAATGTTTACCCATCTAACTCCATAGAGAGAAGGTATCGAGTTAACACCTTTGGTGTAATTATTACGATATATTTAAACGTGTTTCTTTATAACCATCATTTAGTGCTATGTACATCTTCAAGGTCATTTGGCCTCTCACCAAATTTGAGATTCCATTTTTAATTTCAAGTTCTTTTCACAATTAAAAGTTCAAACAAAAATATTTTTTTAACTGGATAGTTGTAAACTAAATATATACTTTAAAATATATTTAAGAAAAAATATTATTTTTGCAATGATTTATCACGATAAAATTGGACCAATAATCAAATACATAAATTAAAATTTTAATAAAAATAATAATAACAATATTGTGGGATTTTAAATATGATGTTTGGACAAAATTATATATACATTAATAATCTAGTCATAATTATTGATTTTTATTTTTGGAATTTCAAAGTTAGTGTTAAAAATTACAAAATAACTTTTATAGATATGCATTTTTAGATAACATTTAAATAATTAAATTTAACAATATTTTGGTATAATTTATATTCTATTTTTATAAGGTTTTAGGTTTGATTTTTTTATATTAAATTATTAATTTATTATTCATTTAATTAAGTTGTTTGTTTTTTTAGTATTTTTTATTGGCACTTCATATTCTCTGCCATTATTTACCTATCTTTAATTTCACTCATGTTTTGAAGATGGATCTGATTAGAGGTTCTGAAACGTTATTATTTATTTACCTACCTTCAATTTCACTCATGTCTTGAAGATGGATCTGAGTGGAGGTTCCGAAATGTTGACTCAATTTCCTAAATATGTGAAGCTTCCTCTATGTACCAACATTCCCAACCACAAAAATATGAAAACTATAAAGTAACTTTCATAAAAATATAATCACAAAATCATTTATTTTTATAAATGCCTATATAAAAAACAAATGTAATCTATGTATTCATATATAAATAAGTAATGAATTTTATATTCATATTTTGATCATAACTTATGGGAGGTAGCTGCCCACGAGTGTAGAACAAAAGATGACACGGTGTTTTGATAAGGCACTCCATGGCATAAAGGTCACGGGTCTGAAACTCCATGGCAAAAGTCTATCCATGCTAAGCGTTGGTGTGACCCAGGCTAAGTGTGATCCCTAAGTGATTTTGACGGCTCAAATGCCCTTGGGTTGCGGTTACTCAAGCCACAAGTTAGTCGTGCCAACCATCCCAGGACTCACATAAAATAGTAAACAAAAAAATTATGGGGTTAGCTCACTTGACAAGCTCATGATATGTAAAGTTATGTGAGTGATGAAAATCCCATGTTCAATTCCCCTGACTGTCAAGCCTGCGTTTCTGTCCTAGCATGTAGAGTTGGAATCAACCCCATGTCATATAAGTACAATCTCGGCCAAGTTGTCAATTCCTCAAAAACCTCGTGTAGGGACACGACAACACAAAATTAAAGGAATTTATAATATTGATTGCCCACTTTATCTATCAAACCATGTAAAAATACATAAAAGAGAGATGTTAAAGCATAATCCCTAATGAGTAAGTTCGATGATAATAAAAATGATGTCACCTTCTCCCTACATTTTTTAACTATCCCACCTAATTTCAAAAATGTTGTTCTAGGAATTAATTCTACAATGGGTACATCTCTTTGACCTTGAGCTTGGAATGCGGTAGCATAAAGAGAGATATTGGGAATTCTCAAAATATTTGTAAAGTTTGGCCACATAGATATTAATGTTGCTAGAAATATGAAGAAGAAAGTGAAATAATGTATAAATAAAGATGCATGGAATTAGGAAAAGAGAATGAGCATTTTGAATAGCAAAAGAGTAAGAATGTTATAAATTGAATAAACATAATAAGGAATTTCATTGTTATAATCTTAATTTTAGGTTTTGTGATATTGAAAAAGTTTATTCTATGCCAGTTCATTTGAAAATTTCACCAAGCTTAATAGAGTTTTTAATCCCAAACATAATCATTCACTTAATAGAGTTTTTAATGCTATATATAAGCATTAGCTTAATAGAGTTTTTAATCTCAAACATAATTAAAACGCTTATGTGAAATTAAGAAAAGTTATGCATTTTCTTTATGATTAGCTTGACCAAAGTTGCACACGTTCATGGGGGCTTCACTCAATGAACCTCTGGCATATTATGTTCGTTCGTGGCATACTAAACAATGCCTTTAATTTGACTACGTATTGGAAAACACCTAAAAAAGTCACATTATTCAACCCCCTACAGATATGAACCCAATACACCTTCCCAATTTTAAAAACCCCTACTTTCACTAGATATTGTAGATATCCAATTTTACATCAACATTTGTTATACCCCTTTATATTTATTCATTAACTTTGAGCTCCATTTTTTATACCTTCCAATATAAAAACCCTTTACCCCCTATAATATGTTTAATATATTATGTCTTTTTTTCCTCAATATATACACCCCTATATGAATGCACATGGTATGGTATTGCTCCCCAAGTGAAGCCCCCATGAACATATTTGGGGGTCCGATTGTTGATAGATTTACATTCAATTCTTAGTTTTGTTTTATTCCCGAATCCCATTAACTATTAAATTAGTGGTGATGCCATGAATTAAATACAATTAGTTAAAACACCCCAATGTATTAAAATAAATCATATTAGATATCAAAGCTATAACTTTGTCATGAATTTTAGTAAGGAAACACATAACATTATGAAAGCAATAAACTAACTATGAATATCAAAATGTTTTATGCTATTAGTGAGATGAAATACATAAACATGAAAAAAAAAAACATGACATGATTTCCCTAACCTCACTGAATTTCTATTGTTTCGTTTTCAAATTTTACAATCATAACTCCTGGGCAATTAATCTTGCTAATTGGCTTACAATGTCTTTACAATTCATATCTTTAACTTATTGACATTGATTTACAATTGAAAATTTTATTTTTTACGCTTTATGATATTTATTGTCCTCCCTAACTAGTTAGTAATTTCAAGTATTTACAAAATTTTAAGTGTTTTTCAATTATGCTTTTACCAGGGTTCAATTTTTATCACTTCCTTTACCCTGTGAAGATATCGAACCTAATAAGGTCTATCCAAAACAGATTATATATTTTATTGCAAAATTATAGTGTTGGAGTAAGAAAATAATCATTATTATTCAAAGTTGTGGAATTATAAACATTTTATAATCTGTATTTTTCAATCTAACAAAAATAATTAAAAATTTAAATTTTCATTGCTAAAAAATTAAAAATAAATTTAACATTTTTAAAATTTTAAAATTTAATTTCAACATATTCTAATAATATATTTTAACTATTCTTTTTAAACATGATTTTAAAAATTCAAATTATTACATATTTGCATTAACATTTAAAATTATATTTAAAGCCAAACGTTTCAATCAACTTTTAAGGAAAAGGCTCCACTACGTTACATGGATTAAATTCTAAACTTCGGTGGATTAAATTTTAGACTTCTGCATTACCTAATATATAGTTTAAGGAAGTTACAATTTTGTTTAGAAAATAGTGGAAATTTTGGTATGATTTTTAAAATTCTGTGAAATTTTTAGGAATTTTGGGTCATACTGTTAAGTTTTAGGATTTTGGGTGTCATTAATCATGCTAAATCCATTTCTACCATAAAAAAAAACAATTCAAACACTGTTATAGTCAGATAAATAACTTGTGAGACAAATTTGTGACACTGATAGACAACTCCCATTGAAAAGATAAAATTCCGTTTTATCCATTACATCAATACCATGTGTGTTCATCCATTACATCAATACCAAGTGTGTTCAAAGAGAATTCTAGATTATAATTCTCAAGCTTCAAGATTTTGGGTGCCATTAATAGTGCTAATCTATTTCCACCATAAAAAACAATTCAACACTCTTATAGTGAGATAAATAACTTTCCCCATAAATTTGTAACATTGATAAACAACTCCCATTAAAAATACGAAATTCCGTTTTATCTATTACATTAATATGTAATACCACCATCTGTGTTTATCCATTACATCAATACCATGTGTGTTCAGAGAGAATTCTAGTTATAGCTATGAAGCCTCCAAATTTTGGATGTCATTAAACCTGCTGAAACTATTTCCACTTAAACACTTTTATAATCAAATTCCAAACAAATTTGTGACTTTGATGGAAAACCTATGAAAAATACAAAATTCCATTTTACCCGTTACATCAATACCATGTGCGTTCAGAGGGAGGCGGCCTGCTTGACGAAAACGCCAATGAGGATAAGAATGTTCGGCCTTACTTGGTACATGAATGCCATGTGAGTTCATGATATGTCCCTTGTGCGTAAATGATGACCCCACAAAAAGAAAAGGTTGGATTCTATGGTTGAGGACGTTTTGCCTTTTTAGTTAACAAGTTATTTGATAGAGAGTTTTTAGAATGGTAAGTTTTAGTTAGGTGATACGTGGAATTTGAGTGTGATTTTTTAATCCACTAAATTTATTTATATACTTAAATGTATATTTTACAT
>APFE031457916.1:0-30296 GCA_000404065.3 Pinus taeda | reverse complement strand
ACATATTCGCTTAATAATAATAATATTAGTAATTTAAGCAAAGATTTTTTGGAGAAATTACAGAGACATCTTAGGGCCGATGCTTTCCGTACCTTTACCAAGGCTCATCATCAAGACAAAGTTGGAGAGAAAGATCAACAGATGACAAAGTTGGAGAGCAAGATCAACATAAATAAAATGGTAAGTTAGAGGATCCAAATATATAATTAAAATAAGCGCTTGGAATGTTATACAATCCAAATAAATAATTAAAATAAACACTTTATTAATTAGATAATTAATTGTTTATAGGTTTTTATTTATTTAAGTATTCATATATGATTTTACAAATTTAATACTTATTCATTACTTTTAATATAATGTAAGATTAAACTATATCATTCAATATATATATCTTATATATTATAAACGATAATAATAATGATAATGAAATAAAATTAGAAAAATTAATAAAAATAAAATAAAATAAATTAAAATCAACAAAAACAAAACAAACATATAAAAATAAGGAAAACGCAGAAAAATAAATTAACAAAACCAAGATAGTAGAAGAAAACCGAGGAGAGAAAAATAAACAAGGGCTTAGGAAAAAAGTGAAGGGACCCATGAACTGTTGATCATCCATCCATTGTCCCTATTAAGAGTATTAATTCTCTTTTCAATTTAGAGAGCTTCTCTTAATTTATGGTGATGGAAATGATCAACCCTACTGAGGACCATAGAATCCTCTAAACATATATGGTGTTTTGTCAATACAACATGTTCCGCTAAAGCAGATGAGTGAGTCCTACAATTTCTAAGGTCTGCTATGTGCTCTGAAATTCTTTGATATATGGAACGACCAACTTCTCCAATGTAGGGGGTTCCACAAGAACATTGAATCAAATAAACACCCTTCATTTTTTTTGGATCCACAGGGTCTTTGATGGATCTTAAAGAGCCATAGATGGTTTTCAATGGTCTAAAGGTGGAAACTACAATTTGCTTCCTAAGGATCCTAACAATCTTGTTAGTAGTCCCTTGGATAAAGGGAAGTTGGAAACTAGAGGTGTAACAACCCTGGTGAAAATTTCATGTAATAAAAGTTAATAAAGGAAAAATAAGACCACGGGTAACGGACATGTATTCCATGCTGAATGTTGGGCAAATATATCCAAGTGGGCATCACTAGATGTGTGTTTTCGCTAAGGAAAATTGGCAAACGTTGAGGCAAACACATTAAAAGGCAAAAAGACATTTTGGCACATTTATTTATGAAAATAAAGGAAATTAGGAGAAAAGTAAGGTGAAAGATCACAAGTTGCATGTGAGGAGGAAATTGAAGGAAACTAATGGAAAATGAAGAAATTAGAGGCCTCATGTATAAAAAGGCTTATGAGGATCAGTTCATGGCTTTTGTTGGTTCAAGTTTAGAGCTCTCTCATTATTTTTTCTCTCACTCTTTTGGTCACTTAGAGTTTTCTAGGAGCACTCTAGTTTGGAGCAAGGAAAGGAAAAGAAAGCAAAGAAAATAAAGGCAAGCAAGGAACAAGGAAATGAGAGTAGGATCAAGCAGCTTCAGAAGGAATACTGCAGGTAACCTTTTACATGTGTGATTTCCTAGCTGGTTTGGACATGCATGGCTTTGCATGTTGGTGTCAGGCTTAATAAACAACCTAACATTTAATTGTCAATTTGGGAGTTCGTAAACTTAGAGGAGTAGCACTGGAAATGCCAGAGAAGAACCTTGGTAGCCTATACTAGTTAATTCAATGAAACCACACCATTCTGGAAACTAGAATAAAAAGAAAGTACTTTGCAAAGAAATAAAAGGAACTTCTCACAATGCTATAAACAACCTTGATTGCTAAAATGAAATGCTATGTTTATCTTCAGTAGAGTACTTGGCAACTTCAACAAGTGGGCCCTTCAAACAACCTATCTTTTAACGATTTTCCTTCTCACACTGGTCGTTCGTGCAATACTACAATCTACTTGCACTATTGTAGGTACATAACGCTGTGTGAAACGTATACTTTGTACTTTTACTGAAGACTTATGCCTTCATGTAGGAGCTCAAAGCCAAAAGGCTTAGAGCGCTCTGTTCTTGTGACAAGACACTGGTTGTTGTACCGGAACGGAGCTTCCTACACCAAGTTATCAATTTCGAGAAAATAAAGAAGCGTGTTCACTGTAAAATAAATTACAAATGTAAGCATACTTTGGAAATCACTTGCACACGAAAGGATATGATTTTAATTCAGTGAACCTTGCAAAATGTAAATAAACAACTGAAGCAAGAACAAGATTTGAAAACTTAAAGAAAATCAAATTTTTCCAAAGGTATTTTGCATGAAATCAGATCCTACTTTAGAAAAGTTCACTATGATAACTTTCAATCCTTTCCCTAGAAATTGTAAAGTGTAGAAATAAATCAAGATTATGCAACAGCGTTTTCGTGCATTTTATGAAGTCATCTTTAATCGTTTTAGGAATTTAACTTTTAATACCAAAGGCACTTCCGTATAATCTTGACACTGTTTGTAGAAAGAAATTACATTGTGTAAGGGAAAAGAATGAAGTGCTTGTTGTAAAATGAACTATATGTAAAAATGCAGTATAAGAAACCAACGTGTACTGGTGTAGGATTAGACTCCCTACTCAATCCAGTCAAAGAAATCAGAAAAGGAAATTGCAGAAATAAATGAACTGAAATTAACTTTCACACAAACGGATCCGTTCACACCTTAATAGGAACTGGAATTCATGTGCAAGAAAAGGAACTTAATTTAAGCCACACTTCTGTAATTAAATAATTTAACACACCTTTCAAGCAACGAAAGCGAAAAGGGTAAACGAGCTGGGATGGCTGGGCCTAGCCAACCAGCTCGTTTCCCTGTTAAGAAACAAGAATCTTCAACAGCCAATTCAACGCATCAAATATAAATTTAAATGCGAGATAAATGAAACATGGCGCAACTCCTTTTATATTACATTTCGAAATCAGCAAATGTACACAGTGAATTCAAATCCAACCCAGAATGAGGGCGATACCAGCAAAACAAAGTTACAAAAACATTGCTGTAGTGTCGCTCCTCTTCTATGTGCATCATTCCACCTTTTATAATATATCATAACGATTAAAACAAGTTGTTCCTTTGCAAGGAATATGGTGATTGAATCCCAACTAATTCTGATTACATAGTATAGCAATACAATCATTCCCCTATTAAAAAAACAAAGATTTAATACGAATTTTCCAATTTTGGGATTTTTCTAGAATTTTGGAAAATTTGGTAATTTTAACAAACTGCCTCCAGAGCGCCCTTCGTATCTCCTCAACCATTATGAATTTTGGGAAAATATTTTGAGATTAGTCAATTTTATATACTGGGACAAAAACCCATGTCACGAAATTTCTTTATTTACCTTCATATGCACAACAACCGAGGCGAAAGTTGGTAGTCTAGAAACTTGTTGACTGTGTTTTCTAGAATTCTAGAAAAAACAGTCTTTTTTATAAAAGTGCTTCAAAGACCTGTTTGTAACTTTTAGAATACTTTCATTTTCAGGAAACAATTTCGGTTATTGGTAATTAGTTATATTTGTGAAAAACCTACTTTGTCGGATTTCCATAATTCACCTCCATTTGCATAAAGACCGAGGTCAAACTTGGCCATTTAGAAATTATGCGGATTTTGAGCAGACTTGTTAATTTGCAATGCTAGTGCAGGAATCCTACCAGTACTAGTGCAAGAATGTGTGGTGCAGGAACTTGGCCTATATTAGAATAGGCATATAATCAACTCCATAAACCTGCAAACACAAACTATTATTAATGATGCTATAAATGTTTAAATCTCGTTAAAACAAGGGAATAACAAATACTTGCTATCTCCAAGAATGCACAAAACTATGACAATGACAATTCAATTTAAACAAAAGAATGAGGGATTTCGAGTAAAAGGTGATATGAATGAAGGAAAAACAGAGACCCAACAGTTGGTGTATCACTCCCTTGTTGTCGATGGCATAGTTTTTCCAAGTTATGACAATGAATTTAAGTATAGACTAGCTTTTTTCCATATGCCATGGTATGTTGGGATGTTTATTTCAGTTTTTTAGCTTCGGAATTACCAATGGATTTAGGAATTCGGGACAGAAGTGATCTCAAGGTTCATTCCCGAAGACCTAGGAATCCCTCCAGGTTTGGATTGCGGTAAAGCTTCAGAAACAAGGAGACAAAAAATTCCTCAAGGATAGTGATGGATACCAGATGGCATTCCAAGTTCTGTTCGGTTGTGATTGGAGCACTGGTTTTGGCATGATCACAGTTTAATGAGGGTGGAGGTGGTTTAATTTCTAGATTCCCTTGGTTGTTCTTGAATTGGTTGTTCTATGAGATCCCAAATTTATGCTTGGAATATGGCATGGAGGTGATCGGCTGAAAGAGAGATTTGGTTCAACCATGTCTATGGTCGGGTCATATGTGGAAGTCTCGAACCTGGTCAGATTTTCCTATGATTAATAAAAGCTAAGTTCTCTTACTTTTGCACTGATTTATATGTGGATTTAATGGCTATTATAACTTTGATATTTATATGGATTTATGTTGGTTATAAGCATGGTTGAATGACTGGTTCATGTCATGGTTATTTCATATATTTACTTATAACTGTTAAATGGATGGATGCAAGACCTATTTGATGATGTGGTAGCTCAATGGAGAAGGAGGTGATCCTTCTACTTATGTTTTATAAGTTGTTTTAATCGTTTATGCTCTATCTTGTATCCTAGACCTGTAGGTTGCATTAATGCCAAGTGTTTGATAGAATGTCAGTCCCGATTGGGGATGCTCAGGCTTAGTCCCGAGGGTGCTTTTTAATTGATCGATACTTTTATCATGTTTTTAATGAATTATAGAAGTTACAACAAGTTATGGGCAAAAGCTAGGATTATGGGCTAGAAAAGTGGCTTAAATCTCGGGGTCGCTGGCACAAAACTAGCGCTTTTGGTCCATAGTCACTGGCAGGCAGGCTTGTGAGAGTGACTTTAGGTTTTTGGTCACTCCCTTGCCCATAACATGAGAGTGATTATGGCCTAAGAGTTGCAAAATAACAGTGGGACCCAGGAGCAGGCTGTTTGAGTGGATGACTTATCTCCTAAAGGTTTTTTTTATGATGTTGTATGAATGTATGTGATGTTTGATCGATTCCACTTACTTAAGGTGACATATGATGTCGAATCTAATTGTAGTAGCATCTCTCCTCATGTTTACCCCGATTGACATGGTTACTTTTTGTACACCTTGGACGGGGTGTTACAAATTGGCATCAGAGCATAGTTACGCTCTCCTTGGGTCATATCTAGTGCTACAGATATGGGTGAGTGTGTTGGTCATGCATGCATGTTAGTTGTGTGTTTGGCTCTTACACTTGCATTCCATGTGCTTATTGCACTGCATCATATTAATTATGGTAGTAGTAAGGTTGTCATGAGGAACACATCGTCATGAGTATATGATTGGTTATACAATTATTAGTAGCTTGATTACATCCTTGTACATTGGGTTGCATTCTTGGTTATTTGATTACATGCACCAGTCTTGTAGGTTGATTACAAGAATTGACGATTTATGATTGACTACATTCATTTATGTGTATGTGTAGTTGATTAGGAATTGCTTATACAGGTGGATAGTTGCATGAGGCAATGTATATACTGGAGTAGTGGTTGTTGTCCTGCATGTACTCGGTATGACCGAGGGGAGCTGAGAGAATCGACTACATCAACTAGATGGTCAGAGTGTCTTGTTGAGGGTAGATTTTTTTCCGATGGACTAACACCAAGCCCCAGTTTCATATTCTTGTACTAGTGGATAATTGAGGGCCATTATCCATGGTATAGGAGCCCTAGACAATTGTATTATATTTTGTTTAATATAATGAAATTGGGTTCAAAATCGTAAAAACTTACATTCTCATATTCTGTGTAGTAATAGATTTACTACTGTTGTGCAAATTAGTATAATTCTAATTCTTGATTTGGTAGCATCAAAGATTCTATCCTAAACCCAAAATCGTCTAAAAAAACATACAATGCCCACAATATCCGAATAGGTGACGACATCTATTACAATATTGTTGTTTCTTATCAGACTTATGCTCACGCTGTTGAATTCCTTCTTGTCTAGGCCTCCATAGGAGGTAATGCATTTCCAAAGGAATGAATTCTAGATGAATGTCTCGTGTTTTCCCTGAACTATAATGCCAGAGGACATGAAATTCTAGATATAAAAATTTTCTCAGGGAATTTGTGACTAGGATCCGCCGCCTCAAAAATTTGCATCTGACATCAAATCCCGCAAAGTAATGTCTCCGAATGAGGCGATGCTATGGAAAATGTACTGCGCAGTGGTGGAAAGCTCAACTCTGTGGAGGGTTGTATGGAGCTTCGAATCGGTGGAGGAGCATAGGTCGATCAAGTAACTATTAGTTGGGAAATCTTTAAAAGTCTGCAACATTCCTCCATTAATTTGTACACATGGAATTAATTAGTAATTAGTGTCATGATACATGCAGTTTACTCAATAGTAACATAGGGGATTAATTTCATTTGATTGCCAAAATATTTCCTCCTCCGCTTACAGGCAGCTGCAGAGGTTCAGTGATGAGGTAATTTCCTCCTTCCAGATGAATCTCGATGCCTTCGAAGTCGCATTGGTGGCTGCATGGAAGGCCTTGTTGATCATAGCCAAGAGGGCCTTAGTGTTGTCTGTGGTTCTGGTGGGATCGACACCACGGTTTGTAAGATAGAATAAGAAGCCATTCGATGAGACCTGTGCACCACAAAAAAAACAAAACACTCAAGAAAAACTCTTCTTGTCACTCAAATTGCTAAAAAAAAAAAACAAAAAAAAAACCACGTTAGTTTTCCCTTTTCAGTCTTGGGTGCTACAGCTAGCAATAGGGGTTGCTCCCAATTAACAGTCAAATCTCTCCCTGCTTCAGCCTGATTGAAATTTGTTGGAACATTAACAACCCGAGAATCCGAACTCTTCATAATGAATTCGAAAGGGATCTGAAGCAAGCACCAGCGTTGCATGATCTAAAAATCCTGTGACCATCCACTTGTCATAAACCCCTATCAAACCTAATCACAACCAAAATCAAAAGAATCCTAAAGGCTTCCATATCTCCGTTCACACGCTGATACTTGCCCTCCTAATACGCGTTCTAAAAAAAAAATGTAGGCCTTATGATGACTTTATGTCTCAGACAATATTTCACGACGACCTGTTTTCATAAGTTGGCTCTATCATTTTTTTGAATTTTCATAAGATGTTTCTGCTCCCCTACTTCTGCTTTCAATGGTGTCCTCTTTCAATTGATGTCTTTCATGCAAATTCCAAGAAGCATTTTCAGCACCACCACTGGTTCAAAATCATGCTTTCAATGGTGTCCTCTTTCAATTGATGTCTTTCATGCAAATTCCAAGAAGCATTTTCAGCACCACCACTGGTTCAAAATCATACTGGGTCTAAGTCATTTTGGATGAAGGAGGATGAAAAGGAAGGACTCTCATTTGTCGGGTGAACAATGTTTGCCTATCCAATTCCATAGAGAGAACACCTTCACCGGGTGAACAATGTTTGCCCATCTAATTCCATAGAGAGAACACCTTCAGTGTAATTATTACAATATATTTAAGCGCGTGTCTTTATAACCATCATTTAGTGCTATGCATGTTTTTAAGGTTTTTTAGCCTCTCACCAAATTTGAGATTTCATTTTTAATTTCAAATTCTTTTCACAATTAAAAGTTCAATTTTATTTTTTATTTTTTAAGTGGATAGATGTAAACTAAATATATACTTTAAAATATATTTTAAGTAAAATATTGTTTTTGATAAAATTGGATCAATAATCAAATACATAAATTAAAATTTTAATAAAAAAAAATAATAACAATAGTGTGAGATTTTAAATATGAATGTTTGGATAAATGATATATACATTAATAATCTAATCATAATTATTTGATTTTTTATTTTTGGAATTTCAAAGTTATGTGTTAAAAATTATAAAATAATTTTTTACAGATATATGAATTTTTAGAGAATATTTAAATAATTAATTTTAAAAATATTTTGGTTTAGGTTTGATTTTTTTTTTAATATTAAATTATTAACTTAGTATTCATTTAATTAGTTTGTTGTTTTTTAGTACTTTTTATTGGCACTTCAGATTCTCTGTCATTATTTACCTATCTTCAATTTCACTCATGTCTAGAAAATGGATCTGACTTGAGGTTCTGAAACATCACTATTTATTTAATTACCTTCAATTTCACTCATGTCTTGAAGATTGATATGACATGGAGCTTCCGAAACGTGTACTCAAATTCCTAAATATGTAGAGCTTCCTCCCTGTACCAACATTCCCAACCACAAAAATCTGAAAACTATAAAGTAAATTTCTTAAAAATATAATCACAAAATCATTTATTTTTATAAATGCCTATATAGAAAAGAAATGTAATCTATGTATTCATATATATAAATGAGTAATGAATTTTATATTCATATTTTGATCATAACTTATGGGAGGTAGCTGTCCATTGATATAGAACAAAAGATGATATGGTGTTTTGATAAGGCACTCCATGGCATAAAGGTCACTAGTTTGAAACTCCATGGGCAAAAGTCTAGCCATGCTATGTGCTGGTGTGACCCAGGCTAGGTGTGATCCCTAAGTGATTTTGACAGCTCAGATGCCCTTTGGTTACAGCTACTCAAGCCACAAGTTAGTCATGCAAACCATGTGAGGACTCACATAAAATAGTAAACAAAAAACTTATGGGGATATCTCACTTGGCAAGTTGTGATATGTAAATTTATGTGAGTGATGAAAATCCCATGTTCAATTCCCCTCAAGCTTGTGTTTCTGTCCTAGCATGTAGAGTTGGAATCAACCCCATGTCATATAAGTACAAGCTAGGCTGAGTTGTCAATTCCTCTAAAACCTCGTGTAAGAACACGACAACACAAAATTAAAGGAATTTATAATATTGATTGCCCACTTTATCTCTCAAACCATGCAAAAATACATAAAAGAGTGAGATGTTAAAGCATAATCCCTAACGAGAAAGTTCGATGATAATAAAAATTATGTCACCTTCTCCCTATATTTTTTAACTATCCCACCTAATTTAAAAAAGCTTGTTCTAAGAATTAATTCTACAATGGGTACATCTCTTTGACCTTGAGCTTGGAATGCGGTAGCATAAAGAGAGATATTGGGAATTCTCAAAGTATTTGCAAAGTTTGGACACATAGATATAAATGTTGCTCGAAATATGAAGAAGAAAACAAAATAATGTATAAATAAAGATGCATGGAATTAGGAAAAGAGAATGAGAATTTTGAATAACAAAAGAGTAAGAATGTTATAAATTGAATAAACATAATAAATAATTTCATTGTTATAATCCTAATTTTAGGTTTTGTGATATTGAAAAAGTTTATTCTATGCCAGATCGTTTGAAAATTTCACCAAACTTAATAGAGTTTTTAATTTCAAACATAATCATTAGCTTTTAATAAAGTTTTTAACCCCAAACATAATCATTCACTTAGTAGGGGTTTTAATGCTATATATAAGCATTAACTTAATAGAGTTTTTAATCTCAAACATAATTAAATTGCTTATGTTAAAATAAGAAAAGCTATGCATTTTCTTTATGATTAGCTTGACCAAAGTTGCACATGTTCACGGGGGCTTCACTCAATGAACCTCCAACATATTATGTCTGTTCGTGGCATACTACACAATATCCTTAATTTAACTACATATTGGAAAATACCTAGAAAAATCACATTATTTAACCCCCTATAGATATGAACCCAATACACCTTCCCAATTTTAAAAATCCCTACTTTCACTAGATATTGTAGATATCCATTTTTTCATTAACATTTGTTATACCCCCTTAAGGGCGTAGAGCGCGTGCAACTATCAAAGACAGTTGTCTTTGAGTAAGCTAGGGGGGAGACTGGTCTTGAAAGACAGTTTCACAGTTGGGTGGAAAACTAGCTGCGAAGAGCAAAGGTGATGATATCTCTGAACAGGGAAAGAAAGCACATCTACAGGAGGCAGCACAAGTATGTGACTCTGACTTAAACCAAATAAAAGAAAAGAAAATGTTTGATGTTCTGTAGGTTGCAGTCCCTTAGAGAAGTGCCTAAGAGTGTTATTTTTTTTATAGTAAAGAAAAGAGAATAGAAAGGGCAGGTAGCTCTTTAAACAATTGTTATTAGAATAGACGTGGCTATACAATACTAGGTAGTGGGTCAGCCCAAAGCATCACAGTAACCGCCCCTGATAGATAATTTATCTTTCCTCAGAACTAGGAATTGAGGGCATGCTGGAAATTTGGCATTAACAGTATTGGGTAAGGGATTGTCAACAGAACCTGTCGGGGTAAATTGGGTCACATGTAATACTCAAACTGCAAGTGGTAAAGAACAAAGGAAAGAGAATTAACTAGAAAAATGAGGCATTGGGCTAGCCGCACTCGGAAATAAACGTTAATAAACAAAAGGTGGTAATGCTGCGTGAATGCTTAGTCAGACCCAAGATTAAACCAGCAAATGGAATCAACTAAAGATTGGCATTATTCATTAAAGACTTATGGTCTTTGGGTCGAGCCCCTTCCTCTAGAAAGACATAGGTGTATTTAAATAAATAAAAAAAGGAAAAAAAAAAAACAGTGTCTGCTTGCCGCAAACTATATCGACCCTGAACTAGGGCAATGATTATTGCAGGACGTGTTAGAATGCGGTAGAGCAAACCCTATGTAATAAGGAAGGCTAGCAAGCAGAGTGACGCGGTTGGAGATCCACTCGGTGGACATTACCTATAATCAACGAAAAACCCAAAAGGAAAGCTGGAAATGGAGTAGAATGGAACAACAGATTGGTAGGGCTTTATCCTTGCCACGTTTTAACTCTTTCCAACGTACAAGGATTCATACCCTGGGAGTAATTAGGAATTAATTTAAAAAAAAAAAACCCTGTAATTAAGAGGCAGGGGTAGAATCTTCTCAACAAGGGAGATTGTAAGCTTATGGGATAAGACTCTCCTCAGACAATCATATAAACCATCATTTGAACTGTGCAGGAACGTACAACTAATCCAAAGGAAGAAAAATAGGTGACATTTAAAAACTGTGCTATATCATGAGTTCATGAAACAAAAACGAATTACAAATTTTCTGTACAAATAGGCTGCGGTGCGGTAATCATTAACAAATATAGATGAGGAAAGAATTCATTCTGTTGATTAAAAAAAAAAGTAAACCCTCACAATAATTATAGTTCCGTAAGCAAAGAACTTAATATGCCGTAGGCAAATGAGCACAGGTGTGCGTTTAAAAATTACAAACTGTCACAATAGTCCGCGCAAAGGAATATCAGTCGGACATACACATGCTAAAGTTAAATTACATAAAATCCTGCCATGGAACTGGAGTCTGGAGGGGAACAAATAACCCTCCATACTCTTGCTCAACCTAAACAAAAGTGACCTAGAGGGTTATCCTCCTCTAGAACATAAGGAAAAACTCTGAAGTAAACTGACATAGTTGCAGCCAGTAGGATTCCCCATACCTGGAACTCAGAACTAAGTGGCGGTGGGGTTCTCCTTAGTATTTAGGCCATGCGAGGAGCGGGCGCCTAACTTGTGCAAAGAATAGCCCGAACAGTATATGTTAGATAACTATAAAAGTAATGCAACAACAGTAAGCAAAAACTCTAGGAATCTATCTTTGTGCATGCCAAAACACTTACCACTAAAGAGAACACCAGCCAGCGAAGGATCTGCCCTCATTTCAGTGCTGTAGAAGGATCCAATGCCGAATAACCCTGCAAACCCATGTTGCATGAGCAAAAGAAGAATCAAGAGTTTAACAGTAACAGGAGAGTCCACTTAGCCACAGGGTTCACAAGGAACATTGTGCGTTCGTTTACCTGAAGGGTTTGAGAGCGACTCCTCCGGCATTGGAACAAGGCCTGCTAGTTGGGCTCTCTAGGATGGAACGCATGGATCGAACCAGAGTAAAGCCGCAGAGAAAATTTCCTAACAGATGAATTCCCGTCACACAAGACAAGCATTAGTTAGGCGGCAACCTGCGAAAGGGATCTGCCACTGTTGGATTACGATGTGCGAGCTCCACCGTTGATGCAGGGCGATAGGACTGGATAGCCTGCTAGTCTCATATAGTACAAAGCAGAGCAGGAGTTAATTCACATAGTAATGGATAAGGGATGCCACGTGATGGCCAAAGGGAACACTTAAATTTGCCTCCGGAACAAATGCCGTGTGGGTAACACGTGCCCAAGCCATACACAGATTTATAATAAAATATGAAAAAACAGTACATCAACCCTGCAGTCCAACCCCTTACCATATGTTATTGGGTGTACATAAAGTGTTATCGGGTAAATAAATCATAAACAGAGGTATATAAAACCCAAAGGGCAATGTGGGAATGTAAAAGACTTCATAAATATATTTAATAAAGAAAAAAAATTAATTATGAGAAAAGGAGATATGTCAAGTGGTATCAGAGCCAAGTTACAAAAGCTGTGGCCTCTGGGAAACTTGAAACTGTCAACAGATTGTGTTTATACAACTTAGTTTGTCTCTCTTGAATACTTAATAAAAAAAAACAGATAAATGTGATAACCCTTCCGCTTTTACTTGTCTTGAGGTAAGCACAGGAAGACAGAGGATTTACAAGATGAGGAGAACAGAAAATGTGTCACACAAGTTGGTGGCGGGTCAGAGACCTGCAACGGGTCCTAGAAATAATCCTGAAATATGGGTACAGCTAGGTGAGGAGGAGCGTAACACCAATCAGGCAATTTTGGAGACAGTACAAGAGCTAAAAAATGAAATGGCCCGATTACTGGAAGATAATGCAAGGCTAACTATGGAACATGAGCGGATTATAAAGAGCCTATCCGACAGACAGACCCAATAGCCACCGAATCCCAGTGCTGAATAACAAAGAATGTTAGAAGAACAGAATCACCACAGAGAACATGAAGAGTCTAAGGGAAGGGAGGAGGAGCGCTCGGATAATGCCTCCAAACAGCAAACATCCAAAAGGCAACGGATCGAGTTGTAAGGGGAGTTCCGTAAAATTAAGCCACCACATTTTGACGGAGAGAAAGAGGAAGTAGTTGAGGCTTGGTTGATTAATATGAAAAAATACTTCCAGCTATATGAATATGATCACAACCTCAAGGCACGATTGGCAATTTTCCAATTGTAGGGAAAGGCCACCTTGTGGTGGGAGGAGGTTAAGATGGTGAGAGGAGTAAGTGAACAAAATATCACTTTGGAGAAATTTCAAAGATATTTTAAGGAAAGGTACCTGACCGAGGGCTTCTATGACGAGAAGGCAAGGGAATTTCATGACCTGCGTTTGGGGCAGCAAACTATGGATGAATTTATTACTCGTTTTACTTCCTTACTCTGTTATGTGCCCTATATATGGGAAGAGAAAGCTAAAGTACAGAGGTTTGTCAGTAGTCTACCTGTAAGTATGAGGGAGAGGATTGAATTTGACAACCCAAAGATGATGGATGAGGTTAAACGCAAGGCCCGAATTTGCTACCAGCAGAGCAAGCAGAAGGGAGAAAACCTGAGTAAGAAATGGGTCGATAAAAGAAGAAACAAGCCATCTGGAAGTATTAAAGGTAATCGCAGTGGAGGTAACAAAGGATTTTCCAAAGGGCCAAATAGAAGAAACTCACAAAAGAATACGCTCCGACTAAAGCCCCCCAATGAGTCCAGAACCAATGAACAACCCGGGAGGATAGACAGTGAAGGGACAGCAAGGCCCCTAGTGCAATGTTGGGGCTGTGGTGGACCCCATTATGTGAAAAATTGTCCCCAGCAAAAAGGAGCAGAACAGGTTTCCCAGGTTTATGAAGCCTCTACAGTCGACGATGTTAGACGGAGTCTGCCAAAGATTAATGCTGTGTTGGAAGACCGTCAGGCGGAGCACTAGCCAACCATGGTGGAATTTGAAGGTAAACTCTTAGACTTTGCTATAACTGTTTTAACTGACCCCGGTGCAACATTAAGTTATATTAGTCCTAGAATTGTGGAGCAATGTAAGTTGCGACCTGTTAAGTTTAAGGATCCTTGGCTAGTTCAGTTGGCAACAGGGGCGAAAAGACGGGTAATGGCTAAGGTCAAAAGCTGCCAATTAGAAATAGCAAGACAGTCCGTTACAACAGATTTAAATGTGCTTCCCCTAGGCTCGTACAATATATTGATCGGTATGGACTGGCTAGAAAAACACTGGTCCATAATTAATTGTAAAACCAAGACTATCAGTTACAAGGATGAACTTGGGTTAAAACAAGAAATGCAAGGGATTAAACGGCCAGTGCAGATTCGGCCCATAACTACCTCACAGTTAGCCAAGTGCATCAGAAAAGGGTGTCAAATTTATGCCATTCAAGTGGGATATGCCAGTTCAAAAGATAAAATAGCCACCTTGGAGAATATTCCTGTGATACAAGAATTTGCCGATGTGTTTCCAGAAGAGATTCCCGGATTGCCACCCAAAAGAGACAGATTTTACCATCGAATTGGTGCCAGGAGCAGCCCCAGTCTCCCAAGCACCTTATAGAATAAGGGTACCAGAATTGACAGAGCTGAAGATGCAATTATAGGAACTGTTGGACAAAAAGTACATTCACCCTAGTGTGTCTCCTTGGGGATCCCTGGTACTATTCGTTAAGAAAAAGGACGAGACCCTCCGCATGTGTATGGACTACCATCAGTTAAAAAAATTGATAATTAAAAACAAGTACCCCTCACTTGGTTGCAAATCAATCTTTGGGTACTTGTGACCAAGTGAGGGGAGCAACAGTTTTCTCAAAGATTGATTTGCGATCAGGGTATCACCAAATCAGGATTAAAGAGGAAGACATCGTTAAGACAACTTTTAGAACCCAGTATGGTCACTACGAGTTTGTGGTGTTACCCTTCGGGTTAACCAACTTCCCCGCCACCTTTATGTGTCTAATGAATAGTGTGTTTCATCGGTATTTGGATAAATTTGTACTGATCTTTATTGACGACATTTTGATTTACTCTCGAACCATGGAGGAGCATCAGGAGCACCTCAAGATAGTATTGCAGACCCTCTGAGAACACCAACTGTACGCTAAGTTCAATAAATGTGAATTCTTTAAAGAGGAGATACAATATTTGGGCCATATCATCACTAAGGATGGGATCGCCATGGACCCTGAAAAGATAAGGACCATTATGGGAGTGGCCAGTACCTAAAGATGTGGCGGACATCCGATCTTTCATGGGATTGGTAGGCTATTACAAACGGTTTGTAGAGGGATTTTCAAAAGTAGCTTATCCAATCACTTACAGAAAAAGGGAAGAGTTTTCAGGTGGACCCCTGAATGTTAGAGAAGTTTCGAAAAACTCAAACACTTACTCACCACGACACCTGTTCTAAGTTTAGCTGATCCTAGTAAAGAATATGTGGTGTGCACTAACGCAAGTAAGGAAGGGGTGTGTGGTGTGTTGATGCAGGAAGGAAAAGTGATAGCATACGAATCCAGGAAGTTAAAAGAGCATGAGCAGAAATATTTTGCTTATGATCTGGAGTTGGTAGCTGTGATTCACGCCCTGAAAATGTGGTGACATTACCTTATAGGAAAAAAATTCCTGTTATTGACAAACCACCACAGTTTAACCAATTATTTTAGCCAGCCCACTCTAAACGCAAGGCACGCACGGTGGGTAGATTTCCTAAGAAGTTTTGATTTTGAGATCAAGCATTTAAAAGGTAAAGAGAATCGGGTGGCTGACGCTTTGAGTTAGAAGATACAATGCATATACGAGGTTTCTTGCAGTGAAGGGAAAAGCCCCTTCGGGGAAATGATTAAAAAGGCAGCCGAACAAGATGTTGTTTATCAACAAATAAAACAGCAAGTGTAGCTACTGACCAGCAAGGAAAAACAACCAGATTATGCATTGGATGCTGCTGGAATGTTGCATTATGAGGGGAGGTTGTACGTGCCCAATCAGAATAATATAAAAAATCTGTTAATGGATGAGTATCATAAGAGTCACTATGCGGGACACCCAGGTTATCAGAAGATGATCACTGCACTCCGAAAAGAATATTATTGGCTGGGTATGAGAAAGATGTGGCTGGATACTTGGCTTGATGTTTAGAATGTCAGCAAATTAAAGCAGAACATCAACATCCTGCGGGTTTATTACAACCATTACCCATCCCGAAATGGAAGTGGGAAACCATATCTATGGAATTTATAACAGGTTTGCCTAAGTCAAAGAAAAATAATGACTCCATCATGGTGGTTGTGGACAAGCTAAGTAAGTCAGCACATTTTATACCGGTGCAATCCACATACCGAGCTATGCAGATCGCCCATGTATTCATGCAAAACATATTTAAGCTGCACGGTTTACCAAAGACAATAATCTCAGACCGTGATATAAAATTTACATCGGTCTTTTGGAAAACATTGTTTGAAGAATTAAGAACTCAGCTGAACTTTAGTACAGCTTATCACCCTCAAACTGACGGACAAATTGAACGGGTGAATCAGGTGGTGGAAGATATGTTAAGGGCATACGTGATGCAGCAACCAACCAAGTGGGAGGATTATCTACACTTGGTCGAGTTCGCATACAATAATGGCTACCACACATCATTTCTGATGAGCCCTTTTGAAGTATTTTATGGACGGAAGTGCCGCACCCCTTCAAGCTGGAGTGGACTGGAAGACAGAATGATGTTAGGTCCTGAAATGCTTAAGGAGATGGAGGAACTGGTTAAAAAGGTGTGATCTAATTTGAAGGTAGCTCAGGACAGGAAAAAGAATTTCGCTGACCGGAAAAGGAGGTTTAAGGAGTATCAAGTCGGTGATCATGTGTATGTGCGAATTCGAGCAAAAAATAGCACGTGACAGTGGTGCGGGTGCGCCAGGTTGGCACCTCGATACTGTGGACCATTTCAGATCTTAGCAAGAATGGGGCAGGTGGCTTACCAGCTTGCTCTGCCCAGTCACATACGAGTCCACAACGTTTTTCATGTCTCCGTGTTAAAAAAACATGTTTATGATCCTAAACATGTGATTAAATGGCAGGAGATTCAGGTGAGAAACTATCTCTGATAGGTTAATCTAGATGTTTTCTCTTAAAAGAAAACTGACTCAGGATGTTGCATGTTGCAGGTAGAATCGGAAGGAGAAATCCGGGTCGAACTGCTGAGCATCCTTGACCGGAGAGAAGTCACACTGCGGAAGTGGGATATTACCCAAGTTAAAGTGCAGTGGCAGCACTTTGAGCCTAACGAGGCCACTTGGGAGGATGAAGAACTGATGAAACAAGCTTACCCAGAGCTGTTTAGACCCGAAAGACATCGGGACGATGTCTAATTTCAGGAGGGGGAGATGTCATATCCCCATATTATTGTAAATATTTTTTATTTACCTCAGTTACAAAAGGACACAAAGAAAAGGATGATGATTATTATTTGTTGCATGAATTAATTTAATATTTTGTTCAGAAAATGGAAACGAAAAATGATTTCCTAGTAACAGGGATTTCATGTAGCTTCTGAGGAAAGAAGTTAATATATATTAAATATATATATATAAAGAACAGTTGCAAAACCCTAACCACCTCTCCCACTCCCTAACTGTGGAATGGGTTCCAGGTAAAGGGGGTGGGGGGGTGGAAAAAGAGGATACTGTGCTGTAGAGGACAGGTAGTGGGGAAAGGAGAAGGCTTACCACATCTGGTGAGGATCAGATGGTAAGGGCACAAAGCGCGTGCAACTATCAAAGATAGTTGTCTTTGAGTAAGCTAGGGGGGAGACTGGTCTCGAAAGACAGTCTCACGGTTGGGTGGAAAACTAGCTGCGAAGAGCAGAGGTGATGATATCTCTGAATAGGGAAAGAAAGTGCATCTACAGGAGGCAGCACAGGTATGTGACTTTGACTTAAACCAAATAAAAGAAAAGAAAATGTTTGATGCTCTGTAGGTTGCAGTCCCTTAGAGAAGTGCCTAGGAGTGTTATTTTTTTTATAGTAAAGAAAAGAGAATAGAAAGGGCAGGTAGCTCTTTAAACAATTGTTATCAGGGTAGACAAATTTATGACATTGATAGACAACTCCCATTAAAAATACGAAATTTTGATTTATCTATTACATCAATACCATGTGTGTTCATCCATTACATCAATAACATGTGTGCTTAGAGCGAATTCAAGGTTATAGTGTCAAGAGATAAAATAGCACACAACAGAAAAATTCTATTATTATGAATGAGGAAATTTACACACATATTTATACAAGCAATAGTCTTAAGATAGGAATTCTATCTTAGACATACAGTAGTGTGGTTGAGAGATTCTCTCAACCACACACTAAACTAGGAGAAACTAAATTCCTATTATGTAGGAACAAAACTCCACAAATGGAGAATTACAACCATAGACAAGTAGGAATTAATTATTTCTAACTACCCCCCTTAACGACTACTTGTCATAATAGTCAAATATACCACCATCAGGCGAATTGCATGTACAGAACCTCCAAAACACAATCTGCCTCCCTCAGAGAGATCCACAACTTCTTCGATCTACCTCTTCTCGCAAATCGTCAAACGAAGATGAGGATTCCCGCGGATCCCCTTGAAGGTGAATTGGCGCGATCCCTAGCGAAAAACCCGCGCCCATATGAAATAGGAAACTCTTGGCACAATTTTTCCATAAAATTCCGCAAAATTCCGCACCAACGCGATTAATGGCCTAACAGACGTGCCAGTTGCGCATCCTGGCGCGACTATCAGCGCAAAAAGCGCGACTATCAGCGCAAAAAGCGCGCCAATCCCCTTCTACTCAGAAAATTAAAAAAAAATCATCTGAGTCCGAGCCAGGTGTTCTGCAATCCACCTGCTCAATTGAGCACAAAGCTCTCGTGTACACGCGGCCACAAAGGTACCTCAAGCCACAGACGCGATTCTGCCACAAAGGCACGCTGGTCAAAAAAGCACTTCAGCCACAAAGACTCTATAGATGGTTTCTCGCTCACCACCAACCCTCATTTTATGGTGACAAAATATGGTTTCACGCTGACCATAAACCATTACAAAGTGGTTTTAAGATCACCACGAACTTTCAGATGCCTTTAAAACTTACATTTCATTCCACATTTTGGAGTTTCTGGGTACATAGAATGTCCATTACAACAACTGCACTTGCTTATAACATGCTAGGGAGTCTATTCCACAAACCACACTAAAACAAACACCTATTTTGTTGTCCACCATAAACGTTGTCGTTGCTGCTTTACCTCATCTGTTCATTGTTCACATCTTGGGCATCCTTGTCTATTCAAATAAATTCTTGGAACTCCATGCTTAACCTGTCATTCGTTAGAGTTGCAAATTCTAACAAAATAGCTTTGCCTACATTGAGTTAGCTAAGCTCAATAATACACAATAATTTTATCGATAATTCCAAGAAATAAAAGAAATAGCTTTCAGATTAACAAAGCATCAAATTTCTATTAGTTTGATAAATTCTAAAGCCCAAGTGCAACATTGACCACCATTCCAGCTCTAAGGACTTTGTCATTCTTCGCATTCAAGCTCAATCCAAACTCCCGGAACTCGATTTTGATCGTTGTTTGCTACCTCCTCCAGCTACAACCAACATATCCCCCTTGGGATGGAACTACTATGACAGAGTGGATGCCGTTTCCACTATTGATTTTGTTCATAATCTACCGTGTAAGAATATGCTCCACATCTTGGCACAAGAAATCTTTACAGAAATCGGTAATGAATACATTGTCCATCATATATTTCTGCTAGTTTTGCGTTAGGGGAAGTAGTTTAAATGAGAATATTATGCCAGACTATAAAATATTTGCAGCGCCCAATAAATATTCTTTTTGTACATGAAAGAAACCAGTACAAAAAAGAACACTATTCATGATCAGTTCTATCAAAATATGTAGCACATCAGAGAACATCCCTGTCGGTCGCCAGAGCTCAGAGTGTAGAAGATGCAGGCCTGGCATTCATCTGAAAGGCTCAGGCTGTAATCTCTGCCCAAATTCACATCATTTTCTTCATGTTTTAAGGCATGTACCACAGAAGAAGACGAGGCGCCCTCCCAAGTAACCCCTCTGCATTTATTCACCTTCACCTTCACCAACTTTGGACACCCACTGACCAAGGACTCGATCCCATCATCCGAAACTGGACAACCCTTGATGCACAGCTTCTTCAAAGAAAGACGTTTCACAACGATACAAGAGATCTCCGTATCCTCGATCATCTCACTGCCATAGAGAGCCAACCTCTCCAAGACCTAGCAATTGGAAGCCAGAGGACTCAAGCTCGTTGCAGTCAGATTCAAGCCAATCAACACCAACTCCTGCAAATTTTGACACTTTTTCCCCACGACAATAAGCCCCTCATCGCCTATCCGATCCGTTTTCCAACCATCTATATGCTACTTCCTTAGATTTTTGCAGTTGTTGGAGATCGCTGCAAGCCCGACATTCGTGCACTCTGGAGTCTTCACCAGATGCATGACCTCCAATCCTATGCACCTCGAAATAGCCATCAGGCCTCGATCACTTACTTGTAACCTCTCGAGATGCACCTCAACCAATCCACTCACATGATCTGTGATCACCTCAAGCATCTTATCCCAATCCCTTGAACATCGAAACAACTTGAGGGTACGCAGGTTCTTCGATCCAGCAATCAGGGGTCCAAAATACTGCCTGTTAAAAAGTTCCTTCAGGCAAATACTCTTCAACATCACACACCCGGGGCCGATAACATCGACACTCCCGTCAGCCAAACCCCTCAACCGCTTAACAGACAACTCCTCTAACCCTACACAATACTTAAGAACAACATTCATCCCCTTTGCCCCAAAAGTACAAGACCCACACGACAATTTTTTCAGACCAGTACACAGCTTAGAAAAATCCTCGATACCCACATCAGATAACTCCCTACAGGCCTTCAATTTCAACTTTTTAAGGCTCTTACAATGAATTCCAATTTTAATCAAGCCCTCGTGTTTTATACTTACCATTCTGCGATCGCACCTGAGAGCAAGCTTGGTCACATGATCGAACCTGCTGAAGAGGGCTAGGATTGCCGCTGAGATATCCAACCGGGCATCCAAGGATAGCCGCTGGCGACTCGAACACTCGACAAGAATAGGGATTTTCGACCAAACCAGCTAATAGTTCAGCTCAACGCTTCATAGAACTCAAAAATTGCATCGACAGTTCAGCTAACAGTGATTGCGCAATTGCTTCTTCACTCGGCAAATTCCGCAGGGGAACCAATTGCATTATATCACGTGTCGCGACTCGTCCAATGGAACTTTCTAATGGTTCGCATTTATCCATCGGCCTCGTCTTGGAAGAAGCCACAAGTCGTCTGCTCCAGATCGGGCAACGGAATCGTAAGCCCAGGTTCTCCAGGTCATGGCCAAGGTCGTCGACAAAGATCTGCTGTCATCGCAATCGGCCATCACTGGCCCTCGCACACCCAAAACTGATTGGCAAATCCAAAGCCGACACCAAGTAGAATGCGCCCCAGAATAAGCATCTATACGTTAACAGTTGTGCCATTAAGGGCAGAACCGATCTGAAAACTGGTACCGTTTTCTTCGTGGTCTCATTAGGGTAGCCAGTGCTACTTTCTACGACAGAATTTTTCTCCAACAGGCATTGGCTCTTTAACAATGCCAACAGATCTCAAACAGATCTCCGAACTCGCAGTGTCTTGACTCTTTATGCAGCACGGTCGATTCCTCTGATTCATAAACCCGTAGCGTGGCCTCTATTTACACAAGACGATGTTAAATGTCGCAGCACCACAGTGATGGACAAATATAAAAAATGGATTGGAAAACCAGTCTCTTTATTTCTCTATGCCCAGGAAGGGCCAGAGGCCCTTACAGGCTCTGAAGCTCTGATACCAAGATAAAATAACACACAGCAGAAAAATTCTTTTATTATGAATGAGGAAATTTACACACATATTTATATAAGCAATAGTCTCAAGATAGGAATTCTCTCTTAGACGTACAGTGGTATGGTTGAGAGATTCTCTCAACCACACACTAAACTAGGAGAAACTAAATTCCTATTATGTAGGAACAAAACTCCTCCAATGGAGAATTACAACCATAGACAAGTAGGAATTAATTATTTCTAACTTCAAGCTTCAAGATTTTGGGTGTTATTAATCATGTTGAATCCATGTTCACCATAAAAAAAAAACAATTCAAACACTCTTATAGTCTAAATAACTTTCTAGACAAATTTGTGACATGCTAAATCCATGTCCACTATAAAATACAATTCAAACACTTTTATAGTCAAATAAATAACTTTCTAGACAAATTTGTGACATTGATAAAATTGTAAGTTATAGTTGTCGAGCTTCAAGATTTTAGATGCCATTAATGACACTGAATCAATTTCCACCATAAAAAATGATTAAAAACTCTTATAATCAAATTCCAGACAAATTTTGATAGAGAACCTATTAAAATACAACATTCATTCCGTTTTACCCGTTACATCAATACCAGGGAAGCCTGCTCGATTGAAACGACGAGCCCACGAAAACGCCAATGAGGATAAGAATGTTCGGTCTTACTTGGCACATGAATGCCATGTGTGTTCACATGGGGATATGTCCTTTAAGTTTAAATGATGAGCCCACTAAAAGAAAAGGTTGGATTCGATGGTTGAGGAAGTTTTGCCTTAACAAGTTATTTGATAGAGTTTTTAGAATGGTAAGTTTTGGTGAGGTGATACGTGGAATTTGAGTGTGATTTTTTAAGTTATTAAATTTATTTATATATTTAAGTATTTATTTTAAAGGATAAAAATGAATAATTTTTATAAATTGTATTATAGATTAAAAAAAAATCAAAAATATAGTTATTACATTTTTTTGGTAATTATTTTTAAAATTTAATAGAGAATTTTAGAAATTATAATGCTTAATGTAGTTTTGGTAAATTTAAATGTTGTAAAATTTTTTAAAGTATTAAATTTATTTATGGCAATTTAAAACAATATTTAAAATGACATGAAATTAATAATATCTTGAAATTGTATTTCCAAATATTAAAGAAGAAAGGTCAAAATATATATTAATTAACTTGCACTAATATTTTTCTTAATTAATTAAATAAAATTTAATTATAAAATAATAATATCTAGTAAATTTATTTTTGAATTTTTTTAAATTGTAATAATATTTAAAACCACTCGAGTCATCTTAACTCTGATCTATAGCTCTGAGAGGGATCAATCTCTAGAAAGTAAATCTCTTTTTTGAGTGCAAATTAGGAAAATTTGCACCTTAGAGATTGATATTTGTCCCTCTAAGGAAATCTGCAATTAAGATGGATCTAGAGTGGTTTTTAAATTATTATTATTAATTATTTTATTATTTTATTTATTTTTTAAATGTTCGTTGTGTCAAAAATGTTTTTAATTAAATATATATTTTTTAATTTTTTTTTTTTTTAATGTAATTTGACCAAGTCAAAATGTTTAAATAACACAACATAACATGACATTACAACATTTGTTTCATAGTGTCCTCAATGCAAAAGTGTAGTAATTTTATTTTATAAAATATTTTGATTATGAAATGAGAAATGGATTTTGGGCAGGTGGTATTGATAAGCCATGGTATTTGCTGATGGTATTGTAAAAAATCTCATTCACAACTTAACAATATATATAATAAAATACGGGTGAATATCCATGGTTAAAAGTCTTATTAGATTGTGAGTATTAAGTTTCTATGTGCTCATTAATGAAATTTAAATATAGTTACAAAATTTTTAACTAGATCTTAATTATTACCTACTTTATATATCTTATATATTTTAATGTGATAGGGGGTTTAGACATAGCTTCAAAGTAATTATAATAGTTTTTCTTTTAGATTTGATTAAAAAAATTATACAATTAAATTTCAATTTATTATTTATAAAATATTTTGATTATGAAATGATAAATGGTTTTTGGGCATATTGTATTGACGAACCATGGTATTAGCCCATGGTATTGTAATAAAGCCTATTTACAAGTTAATAATATCTCTGGTAAAGTGGGTGTGAATATTCATGGTTAAAAATATTATTATATTGTAAGTGTATGGTAAGTATTAAAGTTTTTACTTGCTTGTTAAGTAAATTTAAATATGCCTACAAAATTATTATTTTATAACGTAAAATTGATCTTCACTTAAAAGAAATTGAACTTTATTAGTTTATTACTTCTAACTTTTTGCACACACTACAACATCTCTCCATATTGCACTCTATATTACTTTTAACCTTTTATCATTATTTAATTAAGCCTACATGTAAAGTTTTACTAATCCTTTACATAATATAAATTGAATGATATTTAAAAATGTTTACTTTTGTATATTACATCTACATATCTCTATATTGGGTTGTAGAGCATCTCTCAACGCAATTATTATTACTATTAGTAAATTTAATTGGTAAAATTGTTTTTGTTTTAAATAATTTTTTTTTTAATTAATATTTTTTAAAAACATTTTAATAAAAAATAATCTAATTTAATTATTTTTCTAGTGATTTGGGAAATTTAACTCCATCTTTTTATATAGTTTTTCTCACAAGTTTAAGGTGTGACACGAATCTTAAGACATATTCACTTAATAATAATAATAGTAATAGTAAACATATTCGCTTAATAATAATAATATTAGTAATTTAAGCAAAGATTTTTTGGAGAAATTACAGAGACATCTTAGGGCCGATGCTTTCCGTACCTTTACCAAGGCTCATCATCAAGACAAAGTTGGAGAGAAAGATCAACAGATGACAAAGTTGGAGAGCAAGATCAACATAAATAAAATGGTAAGTTAGAGGATCCAAATATATAATTAAAATAAGCGCTTGGAATGTTATACAATCCAAATAAATAATTAAAATAAACACTTTATTAATTAGATAATTTATTTGTTTATAATTTTTATTTATTCTAATATTCATATATGACTATGAAAATATTAATACTTATTCATACTTTTAAATATATATAAGATTCAACTATAATCTTCAATCAATATAAAATAATAATAATATCGTATAAAATTAGAAATAAATAAAAATAAAAAAATAAAAATACTATAATAAAATCAAATCAACAAAACAAACATATAAAAATAAGTAGAACACAAAAAAATAAATTAACAAAACCAAGATAGTACAAGAAAACCAAGGAGGGGAGAAAAACAAACGAGGACTTAGAAATAAAGTGAAGGGACCCATGAACTGCTCATATTCCATCTATCGTCCTTATTAAGAGCATTAATTTTATTCTCAATTTAGAGGGCTTCTCTTAATTTATGGTGATGGAAATGATCAACCCTAGCGAGGGCTTTAGAATCCTCTAAACATATATGGTGTTTTGTCAATTCAGCATGTTCCACTAAAGTAGATGAGTGAGTACTACAATCTCTAAGGTCCATTGTGTGCTCTAGAATTCTTTGATATATGGAACGACCAGTCTCTCCAATGTAGGGGGTTCCACAAGAACATGGAATCAAATAAACACCCTTCATGTTTTTGGGATCCACAGGGTCTTTGACGGATCTTAAAGATCCATAGATGGTTTTCAATGGTCTAAAGGTGGAAACCACCATTTTCTTCCTAAGGATCCTAGCAATCATGTCAATAGTCCCTTGGATAAAGGGAAGTTGGAAACTAGAGGTGTACCAACCCTGGTGAAAAGTTCATGTAATAAAAGTCAATAAAGGCAAACTAAGACCATGGGTAAGGGACACGTATTCCAAGCTCAATGTTCGGCAAATATATCCTAGTGGGCATCACTCGATGCGTGTTTTGGCTAAGGAAAAGTGGCAAAGGCTAATGCAAACACATTAAAAGGAAAAAAGGCATTTTGACACATTTATTTATGAAAATAAGGGAAATTAGGAAAAAAGTAAGGTGAAAGGTCACAAGTTACATGTAAGGAGGAAATTGAAGGAAACTAATGGAAAATGAATAAATTAGAGGCCTCATGCATAAAAGTATTATGAGGATCAATTCATGGCTTTTGTCAGTTCAAGTTTAGAGCTCTCTCATTATTCTCTTTCTCACTCTCTTGGTCACTTAGAGTTTTCTTGGAACACTCTAGTTTGGAGAAAGGAAAGGAAAAACAAGCAAAGGAAAGGAAGGGAAGCAAGGAACAAGGAAAGGAAAGTAGGATCAAGCAACTTAAAAAGGAATACTTCAGGTAACCTTTTTCATGCGTGATTTCTTAGCTAGTTTGGACATGCATGGCTTTGCATGTTGGTGTATGGTTCTCTTGTTGTTGGTGGCATGGTTTTTCTAGGTTATGATAATGGATTTCAGCCTAGCCTACCCTTTTTCCAGATGCCATGGTATGTTAGGATGTTCATTTCAGTTTTATAACTTCAGGACTACTAGATGGATTTCAGAATTTGTGACAAAGGTGGTATCAAGGTTCATTCCCAAAGGCCTAGGAATCCCTTAACCGATTTTGGCGGGATACACGGTAAAACCTGAGGGAGAAATCTTGGTTTAGGGCCGAGTGATCCAGTTTGGATTGCGGTAAAGCCTGAGAGAAAAAGAGACAAAAAATTCCTCAAAGATAGTAATGGATTCCAGATGGCATTCCAAGTTCTATTCGGTTGTAATCAAAGCACCGATTTTGGTGTGATCACAGTTTGATGAGGGTGGAGGTGGTTTAACCTCTAGATTCCCTTGGTTGTTCTATGATATCCCACATTCATGCTTGGATTATGGCACAGGGGTGATTGGTTGAAAGAGAGATTTGATTCAACCATGTCTATGGTTGGGTGGTACTACGTGGAAGTCTCGAACCTGGTCGGATTTGCCTATGATTAATAAAAGCTAAGTTATCTTACTTTTTCACTAATTTATATGTGGATTTAATGTTTATCATATCTATGATATTTATATGGTGTTATTCTAGTTATAAGCATGGTTGAATGATTGATTCATGTCATAGTTATTTCAAGTATTTACTTGTAACTGTTAAATGGATGGATGCAATACCTAATTGACGATGTGGTAGTTCAATGGAGAAGGAGGTGATCCTTCTGGTTGTGTTTCATACGTTGTTTCAGTCGTTTATGCTTTGTCTTGTATCCTAGACCTATAGGTTGCATTGATGTCGAGTGTTTGACAAAATGTCAGTCCCAGTTGGGGATGCTCAGGCTTAGTCCTGAGGGTTCTTTTTGATTCATCAACATTTTTACCATGTTTTTAATGAATTATGGAAGTTACAACAAGTTTTGGGCAAAGGATAGGATTATCGGCTAGAAAAGTGGCTTAAATCTGGAGGTCACTGGCTCTGAACTAATGCTTTTGGTCCACAACCGCTAGCAGGCAGGCCTGTGAGAGTGAGTTTAGGTTGTTGGTTGCTCCCTCGCCCATAGCATGAGAGCGACTATGACCTAAGAGCTGCATAGTAAGAGTGGGACCCAAGAGTAGGCTATGTGAGTGGCTGACTTGTCTCCTGAAGGTTTTTTTAATGATGTTGGAAGACTGTATGTGATGTTCCATCGATTTCACTTCCTTAAGGTGACATAGGAGATCAAATTTGATTGTAGTAGCATCTCTCCTCATGTTTACCCTGGTTGACATGGTTACTTTGGGTAGACCTGGGAGTGGGTGTTACAGATTGGTATCAAAGCATGGTTGCGCTCTTCTTGGGTCATATCTAGTGCTACAAATATGGGTGAGTGTGTTGGTTATGCATGCATGTCAGTTGCATGTGTGGCTCTTACACTTGCATTCCATGTGCTTATTGCACTACATCATATTGATCATGGTAGTAGTAAGGTTATCATGAGGAACTTGATGTTGGTTTTATGGAACACATCATCATGAGTATATGATTGGTTATACAATTATATGAAACTTGATTACATCCTTGTACGTTGGGTTGTGTTAGTGTCGGTCTTGAGCCCTCCATCGATGATCAAAAGCTCTTTGCATATGCATAGGTAGGTGTCTCATCAACATCAGTTTTGCATCCCGTTAGGCATGCCATAACACTGATGGAGGAGCTAGTCTTCGTTCCCTTCTTGGCTTTGCTGGATCAGGTCATATCATTTGAATGAGCTTGTGTCACACTTATTTTATTTTTGTCTTGAAATCCCAAGTCTAGGTCTAGGGTTTTGGTCAAAATCAATGCAAGGTCATGAGTCAAAAGGTCTAATAGTCCCCAGCAAACCGGAAGGAGGTATGTAAATATGTTCCATTGATATTTTTCATCAGCTACAGCTCATTTATACCTTGGATTTAAAAACTCTGTTTTTAAACCCAAGGTCATGTGAAATTTGCAAAAATAAGGAAAATTTTCAAAATTCTTCAGAATGTCAGCAATAACCCTGGTTTCCTCGTCAGATTCCATCAGATAGTCAACCTACAAAAAGAACAGAGTTAAAGCACTCAAAAGATCAAATTCAGGCAAAGTGAACTTAAAACAGTGTTAAAGTGAGTGTCAAAGCAAAAACATTAGAAAGTGGGTTTGGTGATTTAATTTTTTTTTAAACTTGGGCCTATAAGGAGTAAATTCCCTCTAAACATGTCTCATTATGCATGTGAGAGTTTGCAAAGACAAGAGAGAGCTCAAAGAGGTGATTTGCAGCAGTTAGAGTCTTTTTCAGGGGGCACGACCACTCAAACCAGGTGTGCGACCAGTTGGGCGGGGCGCGACCACTCAGAGCGATCTTTGCAGTGTGTTTTTACAAGGGGCGTGACCACTCAGCAGGGGCACGACCACTCAGAACAGGGGCGCGACCACTCGACCTGTTTTGTCCAGAAACCCTCCAAATCGATCAAATCGCCCTCCTAAGTTGCTAAATCGATTGAGGTAGGTTCTAAATTCATAAATGATGCTAAAGGATGATGAAATAATGATGTGTCTAATGGTTTTATCATTTAAGATTTGCAAGAGAATGGGTAAATTTGGCTGTTGTTAATGTAGGCATTATGTTAGGGTTTGTGTGTTTTTTTTTCAAGGTTTTAAATCCCTCTTTTTCCCTCCTTGTTTCCTATGAAATTCAATTCACAAATGTTGTAATATATCTATCTCTTCTCTCATTTGCACTAAATACTAAATTTCCCATCCCAAATTCCTAAAACCCTATCCCTCCCCAAAATCCTTTACAAAACCCTAATGCCCTTTCATGTATTCTACCCAAACCATAATACCCTCCCCACAGCAAGCAAACTAAATGAACAACAGCAAGGAAAACAAAAGAATAACAAAAAATATAAAAATATTATGTAAAAAGAAAAAAGAGCAATAATATGCCAAAATGACCAAATATGAACAAAAGAGATATTGCTGTGTATAGTCATTGAAAAAAAGAAGGCATGCTGCTGTTATATATCCATAGAAAAAACAAAAAAGATGCAGCTGTGTATATTTATAAAATGGACATATTGTTGTAGTTATTGTCTGCAAAAGAATATTGCTGTGTCTCCCCAAAACCAAGCCCTGTTTTCCTCTTTACTCCTTCCCTAAAATCCTGTTTCCCTTATGACAAGATGTAAAAGAAGTCTTGTTCCCTTATGATTAAATCCTAATAAAGTATTTCGTTGCAAATGATTTCCTAATGATGGAAGATGAGATGATGTGTTTAACATTTTGTGAATTATCCCTTAAAAATCCCTGTTTTTATATATTTTCCCATTCCTTATTAAAATTCCCTCCCCTAACATTTCCATTATGATTTTTTCCCCTTTAAAACAGCATACTTCTCAACATTTTGCAGGCAGAGGAAGCAGTTCAATTTATCCTTCAGTTTGCCCATCTTGCTCCAAAACCATGTCAGATACCGAGACTTATGAGCAAGGTGATGACCATTCATCATCTACAGAGGTGGAGGTACAGCAGAGGCCTCGTAAGGGGGGCAAAGGTGGTCATCATAGGAGACAGGAACCCACCTCTTTGGCAGAATTGCAGGCCTGTCCTTTGGCAATGAATGGTTTCCGTTATATGTCATGTTTTCAGTTCTGTGAGAGGCTTGCTCAGATTCAGCATCACAGGGAGTTGGCACGTTTATTTGTTTTACACCTTCATGATGGGAAGGTCACTCTTGCAGGGGTGAATTTTGTACTATCTCCGGAGATGAT
>APFE031457907.1:131945-144795 GCA_000404065.3 Pinus taeda | reverse complement strand
GTCACATTGCAATGTTGTTTTTGGTTCGTTGCATTGAAATGTTGATTTGTTTGTTTGCCACAATGTGAAATTGATTTTATGTTTGTCACATTGCAACATTGATTTTTGATTTTTCATAATGTGACATTTGTTTTTTTTTGTCTCGATGCGACTTGATTCTTTTTCCATGTTGGATATGCTTCATTGTTGAAAAAGGTTATAAAATTATATTAAAAATTAAATATTGAAAGAAATTAAATATTAATTAAACATTAAACCTTAAACCTTATCTATTACAAACCTTAAAGCTTTTTAAATATAAACCTTAAACCATATTCGTAAACTATAATATTTAGCTATGAATCAAGTCATAAATATAATATAGAGTACTTTATATTCAGTTTGATATATAGAAATAGTAGAAGATGGTCAATAAATCTTTAAACCTAATTAATCTAGGTCAATCTAGTAAATCTAGGTCAACTTAATTGTCATGTTCCCATTTTTATTTTCCTCTATAGTATATCTAGGATGGATTTCTAAGGTATGTGATGCCCAGGCCATAGGAGTAGGATTACATCATCGGGGGTCCCGAAGAAGTTTTGATGAGTTTTTATAGGGTATGATGGCATTCGCTTGGCATATTCTGTTGCATTTCAAAAACTTTCAAAAATTAGCATTATTATGGGGCCTAACCTAATTAATTATGCTCAAGGTGGCATTACGAAAATATTATTTGATGGAACACCTTGAAGTGTAATAGCTCATTGGAACTAGAATGAGAATATCTACAAGATAGGATGCTAAGAAGTGACCTCCAGTGGCAGGAGAGAGTATGGTGGATGATTTTCCATTTTCCTTAATTAAAAATTACTTTAATTAGTCATTTAGTCAATGAAAAATAATTAATTGGAGGAAAAGATTCAAAAGTGACTTAAGTGAAACAAAATAAAATTAAAAGGTCACTTAAGATAAAGTCAATGGAGGAGCTTCTAGAACAATAAAAAAATAAAAAAAATAAGTTGCTTCTTTAGGTTTGGAGAACTATCCATCAAATCTATAAAAGAGGAGGAGGAGGTCATTTAGAGACATATTGGATTTGTGTATTGTCTTTGAAGTGAGGTTTTGAGAACCCGGTTCTCAATTTTAGCAGTATCCCCAAGATAGAAGCCCTCAAGTGATTCAGTGAGAGTGGGCGAGCACCCATATCTTCCGTTGGTGGATCCATTCAAGATTCACAGGTTGTAGTTTAATGATTTTTAGTTTTTTTGGAGGCCAGTTGTGGCATTATTGCATATCTCTTTGGGGCCATCTTCTTAGCCATATTCCTACTCTTGTACCAACTTATTTACATATTAATAAAATATGGCTAAGATATTCTGCATGGTTATATTGTTTATTATCTAGTTGCTTATTCTATTTCCTATTTTTGTTGTAAATTTTGTGGTTTAATTTGTGCAAAGTGTTTATGGTGTTGACGACATAAATTTTTGAATCTATTTTCTATAAATTTTATATTTTGGACATTATAGTGGTGTTAGAGCTGGTTTGCCTACCAACTTTAGGGTTTTAATTGTAGAGTATTCGAGGGTTTATACTGGAGGTTCCAAAAGAAAATTATTCCCAAAGGAAGTAAGATTATATTCTTCTATTTGTCAGAGCTGCCATTTTGTTGCAGTAAAATATATTTTGCTGGAGAAATCAGCTCTCTCTGGATTAATGTTTTTTAATCTATTTATTGGAGGATAATTGTTGCAGGTGTGTCAATTTTTTTATTTATTACTAGACCAAATTTATTGTAGGTGAATTTATAGCAATTTGCAAGTGCCAAAGTGACACATATTGCGAGAGCCATATTTGTCTATTTTATTGGTCCAAACTTATTTTGTGAAACTGAATTCATTTTACTGCGCTGAAATTATTTTACTGGGCCAAAATTATTTTGTTGGGTCGAATTTATCTTTTTGGACCAAGATTATTACGCTGGGCCAAAATTATTTTACTTGGCCAAAATTATTTTGTTGGGTTGAATCTATCTTTTTGGACCAAGATTATTATGCTGGGCCAAATTTGTTGTGCTCAATTTCTCTTGGCTATAACAAGAGAAACCACGAGAAAATAAACCACGAGAAAATCATGAATTGGGGCCCAAAATTTATGGACTTGGCACAAATTTAAGATGTATGGTGGTTACAATAAAATCCCTTCTCAAACTAGAAGAAATTTCTTCACTCCTCTCCAAGGTGCATTAGTTAGATGTGAAGATCTTGATTTGGGCTCTAAACCCAGCTATGCTTTCTCTCATACAACACAAGTTTTTGGAGCATCCTTGAGTAGGGGTCAAACTTCTAGTTGCTTCTTGTCTCAGTGGTATCATGATGTTCACTGCACCTATACCTCTTTATGGTGATGATATAATGAGGAATGTCTTCATATTGATATTGGATAATTTTCAGGATTTGGATAACAATGAGGGTCCTACCTTTCGGAAGAAGCTTAATATTCTAGAAGTCATGGCCTTGGTTAGATATTATGACCTCATGTTTGAACTAGAGTGTGACGACTTTATCTTGCAGATGTTCTAATGTGTCTTTAGTATTAGGAAACATCATCTTGACACATCCATAACACACATGCAATCCATTTTGTCCTCATGTATGGAAGGTTATGATGCCATTTGCATGAGGTTGCACTCTGGATTGTTAGCCATTTGGAGGAGAGAACAATTAATCTCACCTGCTACTTATGAACTAGTCAAAAGTTTGGTTAAGCAGAACGCTAGTCTTTTTAGGAGAGGATTGACCTGGGAGGAGTTGCGGAGGATTGGTGGTGACCAACCATGCAACAAGAATGAGATGAGGAGGAAGGTTCTTTGCTTCATCTGCAAGAAAACTTAGGGACTTGAACACTCATGCTTGAGTGATGGAGAGGAGATGATAGGGGTAGACAAGGAGGAGATTCTTTCTAACTTCCATGATGGGGATTCTTCTTTGGATGAGTCCATGAGTTCATACGAGGATGGCTCTAAGGAGCTTGAGCAGTCATGTGGAGTTGCTTACAGCAGGGTAGATTTTGATTCTGGTGTTTATCGTGAGCAATCACTAAACCCTATGGGATACATAGGGTGATGAGTCACCATTGATTATTTAGCATGAGAAGCATATGGTGTAGCATGAGTCACCTAAGGAGGAGGATATGCACAATATGCATTATGAGCCTTTTGTGGAGAGCTAGTTGGAGGTTCATGTTAAGCCCATGATAGAGGAGGATGCTCAACCATATTTTGCACCAAGCATTGATGAGGAGCAGATAGATGCACAAACAACCAGCAGGATTGTAGGACTTACAGACACTTGTCATAAGGGGATGTTAGAGTTTGACAACTTAGTTTCCCAGGAGGTTGGTAGACTGGAGGAGCATGGGGATCCCTATCAGATGAGGGAGATCATGGTGAATCCATATTTCGGTATACCTATTGATGAGGTCCAAAAATATGCAACAATAGCAACAAAATCTATAACATATTTAGGAAGCAAACCTCTCTAGCAGTACATAAACAAGGTTTACAACATAACTTTCCCACTTTGGCAATTATAGGGAGAGGGGCGAGATTTCATGGACTTATCTTTTTGATGGACCTGACAGAGCAACATAAGTTGAGCATGGGCCAATGAGAACATAGTAGATTTGTTCCAACATAGGTACCCATGCATTTGATTCTTTCCACGGGATAGATTGGCGGGAGATCATGAGTTGGTATCCTCTTGATGGAATGTCATTCTTAGTCAGGAGTGTGATACAACAAGGGATCTTAGACATAGGGGAAACTACATGCCCATTTAGTAGTTGGCCATAGGTTGGTTGTCCATAAACATTCCTTCACAACATCAACATAGTGGGGTTGAACTTGGTTTATGCCAAGGGGTGGACTGGAGAGAGGTGATGATTTGGTATTCTACTGGTGGAATCTATGGCTAGAGACAAAGCATAGTCAGGTCCATGGGATTTGGGCGATGATTGGCCATGGTAGCATTGGTAACTAGGTGGATATACTAGTAGCAGGATGAGTCAATGATGGGCTTGGGATCCAGTATTGAGAGATCCAATCATGTTTGGATTGCTTCAAGGCATGATGTGGACTAGTGGTTCATATGGGGTCCTCGTAGCAGTTTCTAGATACCTCTATAGTGGACAAGTGTGGATTACTTGAGGGCAATAAATCATAGGGTGAGAGTATTTTTTATGTCCCCATTTTTATTTTCTCCTATAGTACAACTAGGATGGGTTTCTAGGGTATGTGATGGTCAGACCGCAGGAGCAGGATTACATCATCAGGGGCCCCGGAGAAATTTTGAGAATTTTTTATGGGATCTGATGAAATTCACTTGACATATTCCATCATCTGCACAACCTGCCTTCCATTTTGTTGCATTTCGACAACTTCCAAAAATTAGCATTATTTTGGGGCCTAATTTAATTAATTATGCTTGAGGTGGCATTCTGGGAAGATTATTTGATGGATCACCTCAGTGTATTAGCTCCTGGGAAGCAGAACGAGAATATCTATAGGATGGGATGCTAAGAAGTGACTTCTGGTGGTTGGAGAGAGTATGGGGGGGGATTTACCAATTTCCTTAATTAAAAATGACTTTAATTAGCCATTTAATTAAGGAAAAATAATTAATTGGAGGAAAAGACACAAAAGTGACTTAAGTAAAATAAAATAAAATTAAAAAGTCACTTAAGATTAAGCCAATGGAGGAGCTTCTAGAATAATAATAAAAAATAACAAAATAAGTTGCTTCTAGAGGCTTGGAGATCTATCCATTAGATCTATAAAAGAGGAGGAGGAGTTCATTTGGAGACTTGGAATTATGTATTGTCTTTGTGGTGAGGTTTTGAGAACCTAGTTCTCTACTTTAGCAGTAGCCCCGAGATAGAAACCCTCGGGTGATTCAATGGGAGTGGGTGAGCACCCATCTCGTACCTTGGTGGATCCATTCAGGATTCATAGGTTGCATTTTATTCATTTTCAGTTTGTTTTGGAGGTCAGTTGCGACATTATTGCAGATCTATTTGGGGCCATCATCTCAACCATATTCTTTCTCTTGTATTAGCTTATTTACATATTAATAAAATAAGGTTGAGATGTTTTTCATGATTGTATTGTCTATTATTCATTTGCATATTCTATTTCCCCTTTTTTCTGTAAATTTTGTGGTTTAATTTGTGGAAATTGTTTATGGTGTTGAAAACATAACTTTCTGAAGCTATTTTCTGCAAATTTTATATTTGGGACATTGCATTAGTAAACTAAGGGCAAAGGTTTACTAAGGATATTTATGGTCAACTATGTTCAATGTTGACTATAATTGAAGTAAGTTGACTGTCAAACATATTCAAACATAGTCAAACACATTAGTAATGTGGTTGGTTAGGTTTGTAATGTCGAATTGCGAAGTTGGATCAATTGCAATGTAATGTAACATTGGTATGATGACTGTTACATTGCGAGATTGGATAGATTTTTGTACCATTCTGACATCTCAAGGTGCTTGATTATTAATAATAATTAATAATATTAATGGGTGGTCATGTTTCAAAGAAGTTGAAGAGTGTCAACTGTTAAACATTGTCAAACATAGTCGAACATAGTTGATCACATTATTAAATGTGGTTGAATATTGTTGACAATGTTTGACTACTAATGTTAATCAATAATAATAACATCCAATTATGTTTGAAGGAAAACTAAGCATGTGAAGAGAGTTTCCACAACAACGACTGTTGGTGCAAAAACGAGAAAACTTATGCGACACTTGTGAAAGGCAATCTATAACTTGAAGAAACACTTCTACAAGCTAAAACAAGTCAAAGTGCTAGTATTCGTTCAAAGAAACAAGTGAAACAACACTCTCACAAGCTAAAAAAAAAAAGCAACAGAAAAAATGGTAAAAGACAATAAAAGAAAAACTCACCTCGAAAATCAATGATAATTCTCCAAAGGTTCCTTTATCTCCTCAAGAATGCTAGAGCTTGATGATCAAATGTACAAATGAGCTCCAGAGGTGCCATTACATAGAATTGAACCAATTGGAATTTATGACGTGTATGTCTAAGATCAATGACAAAAGCGACACTTGGTGGAAACTTCTAAAGATAGAAATGTGCCACATAATAATGGATCCTTGCTTCCTGGGGATGCTTCTTGACCTTTAATTTGATTTCTTTTCTAGGGGGGAACTGGCATGCATTTCCCAAAAAGATTGCATAGTTATGGGAAGGACTAGGCAAATCTCTAGCTCATGCACTAAGGTACTACACAATTTCTCAGCTGAGTGGCTATAGGTTGCCTCTCATGTTTTTTTTCGAATTCCCCAGCTAAATACTAGATGTCCACTAGCTCTGTACAATTTTGGAGTTGAACATTCACTGTCAGCTTTAACTACACAATTCCTGAAAGCAAGGTTGTTTGCCCTCAAGGATTGCATAGTTCTCTAAGGCAAGCCAAGAACTAGGTTGAAACCAAGTCAATAGATTGGCTTGTGGGTTAGATAGTAAACCATAAGAAAACACAAACCATAATGCAAAGGATGGAGCTCAATCAAAGAACGAGTACCTGGGTCAGTGTGAGATGAGCTTCTGTAGTTTAGAAGGGACGCTCCAAAACGAAGCAAATGAAAAATTTTGGACGATGGTTGTAGTTGATATAATAGAGTATCAATCATGATTTTAGAGACTCTAATGTGAGGTTTAAGAACCACCACATTCCAAATTTATATATGAGAAGGTTTGATGGTAAGGATCCTGTAACTTGGATGCTGTAGATGGAGCAATATTTTTATCTACATAATGTGCAACCCTCAAAAAAGGTACATATTGCATATTTATATTTAGAACCCAATTAGTTTGTATGGTATATATGGCTTTTTTCTCGTAAACCACTTGTCACCTAGTCAATTTTTAAGGAGGAAATAATAGCACATTATGAAGATACAAAGAGAAACACCTTCTTTATCCAATTGATAAATCTCAAGTAAAAGGGTTTAATGGAGAGGCACATTAAATACTTCCAAAAATTTAATAGGGTAACTGTTATAGACATATTTGGGCACTGCAACCCCAATCACATATGTCCATAAACCAAGGGCTTCTAAGTCCCTAAAAATGTTGCTTCATACCCTAAAGGAGCAAGGTCAGCTGATTACATCATCTCCTAGAAGTTCTCCATGAAAAACTGCTCAGAACTGGTCAAAACTGGACCATATAGACTGCTTAGTGCTAAGGGTGCGATGCATCTCACTTGCCACATGCAAAAAGTGTGATGCATATATGAAAGCCCTTCTGTAGGGTGTGATGAGCGAGAGTAGACAAATGGAAGAGATATTTTGCAAGGTGGATGATCATGGAATCTTCCAAAAACTTCCCCTGTGACACTTGCCTCTCTGAATTCGCCCAGGGATGAGTAAGAGATCATGAACTCTCCAAGTGGAATTAAGAACTATAAGGGAAATGACACTAATCACAATCCCAGAAGCTAACTCACCCACCTGCAAACATCTATATATGGATCCCTCATCCCAGAGATCCAGGGGCTGGAATCTTGTATTTTCTCAAGGAAGTGTTGTTGGTTTCGTTGTGGAACATGATAGTGTTGGGTGATCTAAGCTTTTCATGAGGCGAAGAAGGGCTTTCATGCTGGGAGGATGACGCTGGGTCAGATCAATGGGTTATAATCCTCTCTTCTACTCTTTCTATCAATAAAGCTATTTGAGTTTTCCTCCACATTCTTGTATGTTTGAGTTGATATATGCATTTGTGTGGTCAATATATATCTGGTCATATATTGTTTATGATTGTAGATCTTAGTGCTTTGATGGTACTATGCTGCTTTAACTTTATAGGTGCTCTTTGAAGTGGGGTCAGCAAGGGAGAAGCGGCAAAGATTTGTCAAAGGGGAGAGGAAACAAGCAAGGAACCAAGTGAAAGACTGAGGTTGGTACTCTCTGCTTCTCTCTCATCTACTTCTCATAAAGGAAATCATAAGTAACTTTAGTTTGTTTGTTTCTAAGATAGCTACCCGTCTTAGTGGGACTAGAAGCTCTGCATGGACACTAGATTTCCCGATAAAAAAATGGCGACTCCGCTGGGGAGCGAGTAGCTTGTTTGCTCATTTATATTTGTTTGCTTTATAAACTACAGATGGAGCCTGAAGTCAAGCCATGTAGCCTTCGAACTGCTTTTGCTATGCAACTGCAAAGTAGATCAATGTTGCTTCAGTCCATCTCTAGGTTTTGTTTATAAACTGAACAATTAATTTGCAAACATCCTAATTGCCTTGGTGGTGGCTCAAGTAACCTCATTAGATCAGCCCCTATGCTCTATATTTACTGACTATCATTAGCTCAGCCCAAATCCCTGAACTAAGTGGCAAACTGTGACAAAAAACCAAGTAAAAGTCTCGTCCCTGGACCATCACACCTTCTCCTCTTGGAAATCTGGATGCATCACACCTCCCATGTGCAGTAGGTGAGATGCATCCTTGTTTCCCTGTGTTATAGGTGCGATGATCAGATAAGACTATTTCTGTCTCTAGATTTTGGTTTTTCTTCACTCTCTTCAGCTTTATTCAAGAGTTTTTGTTGTCTGTGATCAATATATCACTGTTGAAACTCCCTTCGTTTGCATCATTCAGCCTCCATTGTACAAAGAATTGTAAATTTTTTTTATGTACTTTTCGCCATTTACAGTTCTCCTTTACAAAGAAGTAGCTTAATTAAACTGTCGTCTTTTGATTTGGAAGTGTCACAAGTGTTGTTTTCAGTCAAAGAAAAGAATTCTACTCTTCTTGATGGTTGATTATATTGTTACTCTTGTATTTGATTTGAATTAATAGTATTTCAAGTGTCGAAAGCAGTTTTCAATTCAAAATCGCAAAGTGTCATCCTTGTCTTCCTTTTGTATTTTGAAGAGAAAATCGTTAGTACTACCGCTTTGAAAGAAAATATAATTTAGATTTGTGCGTAGCATTCTTTTTGTCATTCACACATTAAGAAAGCGGAAAACAAATACATGCATGTGCATTTGCATTTAGATTTCTTGTTGATTTTGATTTAGGATAGTGCATCTAGTGTGTGCTCTTTTCTCTATGTTGAAAGAATCTCGCTTCTCTTTCCTTAGTAGCTAGGATTTTCATTGCAAAAAGAAGAGTAAACGATTGTTTAACATCTTAGATTGAATTTTTAGGAATTGTATATCTACATCACGCGGTGAACCTTAAAGGAGAACTTCTTAAGAAAGATCAACTGTAAAATAAATTCAATGAACATAAAAATGCTTTGGAATCTAAGGCACAACATTTAGAATTCTAGGATAGAGACGTATGTCAGCGTCGTAAATCCTGGTAACTATCGCTTTCATCGAAGGTTGGGTGATTCCTCCTCTTTAAGATGACAAGTGCCAGTACAGACTTGTGCTCCCACATACCGTCAAGTATATATTGGGAGACCACAATAGGCTATATCATTTATCCTTAGGAAGCCGTGTCTGCTGCCCTATCGATCGCAATGCACTGAACACAGCATTCAGGAAGATTGACTGCCGTACCGTAAAAAGTATTCTGCAGTTTTGCGATTGATTTGATAATCCCTCTGTCTAGATTTCTAGAGTAGTCTCTTTCGTTCCTTTTCATACTCCTTAAAGGAAAAGGTCCATCTGAACACTTGTCGCTTCAGGCTCATTAAAAATCGAAGGTGACTAGAGTCATCTTTAGCTTTTTCTCGACTCATAAAAACTAAAAAAGAAAGTTGTGTCAAAGCGTCATAAAATTTATTTTAATTGGAATAACGTCACTGTTCCCTCATTGATCTTAGATTGAGAAAATGGAGTCCACCAACCAAGGATTTCCCCTTGGGGGAAATCCTAGTCCTTTCTCCTCTTGGGGAGATGTTGGTGCACCTCATATGGCCACATTGTCCCTTCCAGGACTGACAATCGACTTGCCAGTATGGCTCTTCTCGACCTCTATCGTTCAAAGCACCGTGATTCCTGAGCAATCAAATCATCAACTAGATGATACTAGAGTTACCCCCCAACCTTCTACTTCGTTTGTTTCTCCCTCTCCTTCTTCCTCTTCACTTGGTGAAGCTAGTAAAACTAAAAACCAAGTAACTGAGAAGAAGAAGAAAGGGAAGGAGAAGAAGAAGAAGGAGCCAAAGGAAAAAAGGGGCAACCATACATCTTCTAGCAAAAATCCACACACTGCACCATCCAAACCTAAATCTCCATGTGTCATTTGCAAAGGGGACCACTATCATCAAGATTGTCCTTGCATCCCATGGATCTTAAGGGACTGGTCTCTCCACTTGCACAATCCAGTGTCCTCAACCTCTGACGATCATGTTGAAAGTACACCGTTAACTAGTGAAAACGAAGTCACTAGACAGAAAGGAAAATATAAAATTCCTTGTAGACTATGTGAAGGCGATCATGCCATCCACCACTATCCCTTCCTAGACGAAGCTAAAAGAGTCTTGGATAGCCATCCTGCTTCACCACTATGGCTTCCTCCTAGATACAAGAAACTCTTGCCGAGTCCATCGCTAGTTGAAAATCCGATTGGCACACCTTTGTGGTCGGTCGAAGCATATATCATTGAAGATAAACCCTCTGAGTCCACACCGAACCAAAGTCAATAGGTCGAGACGACATTCGACCCAATCTTGTCTTCAGAAGGTCCATATTCAGATGATACAGTCACCGAAGAGAATGAGAACAATACCGTTCAAATTCTTTTTGTAAACACAGACTCCGATGAACATGGGGGCAATCTACCCGTTCCTTTATCGTAGGAAAGAAGTTCATCAGAGTCGTATCCAGCCATTTATTCTGTCCCACCTCCAAGCAACCTAGTTGTTTCCTTCGATTGGAACCTACTAGGTAGACCCCGTCTACCATCTAATGTACCATTCCGAATCATAGTATAAGCTTACAAAATGGTCATGGTCGGTACTATCATAGATGAAAGGGATTTTGTGAGTATCCTTTCCTCAACTGCTTGGAAAGTGCTTGGTTCGCCATCGCTTCTGCCTGAGATACGAAATTTGACAGGCTTCGACAAAGGAACTAGTCGACCGTTAGGGATCCTTCCAAATTTGCCTATAACTTTGAGAGGGAAAACCATTTATCTGAACGTAATGGTAGTCCAAGGACCTTTAGATTACAATCTACGCCTTGGGTGTGACTACATTTATAGCATGGGAGCCATTGTCTCCTCGCTCTTTCGAGTGATGTGTTTTCCACATGAAGGCAGAGTGGTCCAGCTCGTAGACCAGCTTTCATTCCCTAGCCCACACATAGCTAACAGTCAAATGCCATCCCTAACTGGTATTTTTATGCAAGGAATGTCTCATTAGTCTCCAGTCTGTCCACCTGATGAGCGCAAGTGATTCGGTGATTGTGACTAAAACCCAGGGGGCATGCACCCTGGTCTACTTCGGCAGGAAAACTTTAGGTATAGGGTAGGTTTCTGCGGAGGATATATGACTAGCCTAACACACCCGTATGTTTAGGAAAATTGGATTAGACTAGAATAAGATTCCCTCGTCAAAGTTATGTGAGTGGAGGCGACTTCGCCATTCACCTTTGTCTATTTCGATAGACATCGCCAAGGAAGTGTTTTGTCTACGATGTGGATGGAACAATCTTGCAAATGCGAGAACTTTCATATGGTAACCTCGAAACTCTGCTTTGCTATAACTGGGGGCATGTGAACCTTTTGTACGCAAGCGAAAAATGACCAACGTAACTCTAACCCCATAGTTTCTACTGACTTCAACTGCTTAAGTTAGGTGATTGGTCTGATCTACCATTCACCTTTGTGGGGGCCAAATGGCACCAGCAAAGTAAACGAAGAGTTTTCCTACCTAACCCCAGCAGTTAATTAACCCCTAGGACAGTAGTTGGTCGTTCCTAGCTTACATGCGAAAGGCAGCAGAGCAAAGTTTCTAATGCGGCAAGCTCCCTCAAAAATGAACCTATCGATGAGACGTCCTTATTATACGACTAGCATGAGCAATTTTATGCAAAGTTCAAGCTCATTAAAAATTAAAACTAAGCAATGAGCATATGTTCCATCAGAGTTTAGGCTCATTAAAAAATGAACCAACCTACGGTAAATAACCATTGCAAACGCATTATCATCAGCTTTTGAGCCTTGGTCATGTTCTTACCATCACCTCCACTCTGTTTTTAGCTGATCATATGCCTCCATTTGATTGTTTACCCCTTTTGAGGAACAGTTGCGACGAGTGATTCTGTTAGCCATCTTCTTTACACTACTGTGATTGAAAAGTTCCAAACCTTACCTAGAACTAGCTGCTACCCGAAAATATCACTCGTTGCTCAAAAAACGAGTCTTGTTTAAGCTCTTTTCATCTGACTCGTAAAATATGAAAAGATTGCTGAGCAATTGGCCTCTCGAGCTCATTAAAATGATCGAAAGTGCTATCCCTCCTCTAGATTTTAATCTTTTTGGACTTGAGGGATCATTACACAAAACGATCGAGCGCTTGTCTTGTTTGGCTCGTTAAAACTATCGAAAATTCATCCCTTTCGTATTATTTTATACTTTTTTGCACTTAAGGGATTACATGACGAAAAAGGATTACTGGAGTTTCCTTTTTGTCCCTTTTTAGACTCTCTAAAATTGAAAAAGGGCCGAGTTATCTTTGTCGTTAAACTCGTTAAAACAATAGCGACAAACTTGTCCATGCAGACAAGAACGAGTTTCACTGTCGCTAGGCTCGTTAAAACATAGCGACGGGTTTGCCCGAAGGGAAAAATTATAGAACAAGCATATGTTACCTCCTCA
>APFE031457907.1:116072-131737 GCA_000404065.3 Pinus taeda | reverse complement strand
TCGGGTTGGGTTATTCTGTTCACCGGTCATATTACCATTGGTCCACTGTACCATCCATTTTTGGGGTTAATGCTACCAATCCACTTCAGTGTCACCGATATGTTCAAGAGAAGTCGCTCAGAGAATTCACCGACCCAGCTTGTGTCTCATCCGCTGCAATACCTTCACGCTTCATTCTTTCATGACCACCACCCTGAACCTTGTATCTTCAGATCGTTTTCACCACCAAAAAATCATTTGCTCCATTTCGTGTTATAGATGTGGGATTCATTAATGCCCTCCTACGATGGGTCACTTCTTGTCGACATCAGCTCATTATCCAAGAAGTCAACCTAGGAACAACCCTTTCAGTACTTTGAAGCTTGCATGCCTCAACGGCAAGTTTCTCACTTCCAATGACAGGTTTACATCAATGGCCTTCGACCGAAAAATTTTGCGTGGTGTTCGACGCCAAGTCCCATTTTCACACCACGTGAATTGTACTGTCATACCTTGAGGGTCATCATCATTATCGGTGATTCCTCTCGCGCCTGTTAATAGCTTACATCATTGGCTGGTAATCAGGCGATGTCTTTCCTTGTTCGACTCCAGGACATCTTTTAACATGGATCGAATTGTACTTCGGGCAAAGATTGAATGAGTTTGAAGACCCCGGATCTAGTTTCATCCATTCGGGCTGCAATATATTCAGGGAAATGAAGACATCAAATATACATCATTGCTACACAGATAATCATCCAAGCCAAAGGATGATGGCTCCACTAGAATCAGCAGTCTGCCACACAGACGGTTGTCTGTCCTATGTACATGAGAATGAATTTATAAAGCTGAGCATGGGAATGCCTGCCTCAACTAGATCATGAAAATATTATGAAGATAATGTATTGTATTGTATCTTATTACTGGTCACCTTCCAGTTCGAAAAACCTCGGATCCTCATGATAAAGAATTTCACCGACATAAAAAAGATCTACGACCTCATGCTTTAGGGGGCAACTGTTATACACATATTTGGGAACTGCAACCCCAATCAAATATGTCCATAAACCAAGGGCTTATAAGTCCCTAAAAATGTTGCTTCATACCCTAAAGGAGCAAGGTCAGCTGATTACATCATCTCCCAGACGTTCTCCATGAAAAACGGCTCAGAACTGGTCAAAACTGGACCATACAGACTGCTTAGTGCTAAGGGTGTGATGCATCTCACTTGCCACATGCAAAAAATGTGATGTATACTAGAAAGCCCTTCTGTAGGATGCGATGAGTGAGAGTAGACAAATGGCAGAGATAGTTTGCAAGGTGGATGATCATGGAATCTTCCAGAAACTTCTCCTGTGACACTTGCCTCTCTGAATTCACTCAGGGATGAGTAAGAGATCATGAAATATCCAAGTGGAATTAGGAACTATTAGAGAAATGACACTAATCACAATCCCAGAAGCTGACTCACCCACCTGCAAACATCTAAATATGGATCCCTCATCGCAGAGATCCAGGGACTAGAATCTTGTATTTTTGCAAGGAAGTGTTGTTGGTTTCATTGTGGAACATCATAGTGTTGGGTGATCTAAGCTTTTCATGAGGTGAAGAAGGGCTTTCATGCTAGGAGGATAACACTGGGTCAGATTAATGGGTTGTAATCCTCTCTTCTACTCTTTCTATCAATAAATTTATTTGAGTTTTCCTCCACATTCTTGTATGTTTGAGTTGATATATGCATTTGTGTGGTCAATATATATCTGGTCCTATATTGTTTATGATTGTATATCTCGGTGCTTTGATGGTACTATGCTTCTTTGACTTTACAGGTGCTCTTTGAAGCGGGGTAAGCAAGGGAGAAGCAACAAAGATCTGTCAAAGGGGAGAGGAAACACACAAGGAGCCAAGTGAAAGACTGAGGTTGGTACTCTCTGTTTCTCTCTCATCTACTTATCATAAAGGAAATCACAAGTAACTTTAGTTTGTTTTTTTCTAAGATAGCTACCCATCTTAGTGGGACTAGAAGCTCTGCATGGACACTAGATTTCTCGATAACAGTAACCGATATTATAGAGGGGCGTAGGATGAAGGTCTTCATAGGGACTTTAAAAGATAACACTCAACATGATGTTCTCCTTTAGGAACTTGGTTCATTGGAGAAGGCATTCAAGGTGGCAAGAAAAGTTGAAAGAAAAATTATGGCAACAAGGAATTCTACCACTCACAACTATAAACATGGAAGTGTTGTTGCTCCTAGTCTTCCATAACCTGCAAGGTTGATACCACAAAAATTGGAGGAAAAAAGAGGAAAATGGCTTTTTTATAGTTGATAGAGAAAATACACTAAATGTCATAAGTGTGCCCATACGAAATTATTCTACATAGATTGTGCAAAGGAGGAAGAAAAGGACCAAGAAGCATCAATATAGGAGGATATACAGCAGAAAATAGCCCCATAGAAAGAATAAATGAATTTGACCACATCTTGTAATGAACTGGCATGAATTACCACTCCTTAAACTCTCAAGATAGAACGATATATCAGGAAGAAAAAGGTAATAGTGCTGATTGATTCAGGTAGTACGCATAATTTTATTCATTGTAAGATAGCCAAGGAATTGAATTGCTTCCCATATCCAACACCAAAGTGTCAAGTGATGGTTGCAAATGGAGGAACTATAAATTACTCTGGAAAGTTCCATAATATCAAGCTAACCATGGGGGAATATGTCTTGAATAGTTCAATGCTCTCCATTCCAATGGGTGGTGTTGATGTTGTACTAGGAGTCAAATGGTTACAATATTTGGGGATGATAGCTTTCCATTTTTAAGAACTTTTCTCGTTTTTTTTTTGTGAAGGAAAGGAAGTTAAATGAAGGGGTATCGCAGGGAAACCAAAAAATATAATCAACTCAAATTGCATGACAAATATTCTGAAGAAAGAACAATGGGGGGTAATTGCGCAATTATGCTCACTAGGGGTTCAAACATCGAAATCATCTATTTCTTGAGATCTCCAAAAAGTATTGGAAAATCATTCCAAGGTGTTTGAGACTCACAAAGTCCTCCCACCTATTCATGATCAATATCATGCAACTCACTCTATTCCAGGTAGTGTTCCTCCAAACATAAGACCTTACAGATATCGTTATGCCCAAATGAGTGAAATTGAACGCATGGTTGCAGAAATGTTAGAGGCTAGAATAAGTCAAGCTATTCAAAGTTCTTTCTTTTCTATAGTAGTATTGGTGCACAAGACGTATGGATCATGGTGTTTCTGTCCAGATTACAGGGAGCTCAACAAGCTCACTATTAAAGATAAATTTCACATTCTTGTCATTGATGAATTGTTGGATGAATTACATGGAGCAATTTACTTCACCTAGCTAGATCTTCATTCATGATATCATCAATTTAGAATGAAGTATGAATACATTCCAAAAACAACATTCAAAACTCATGAGAGTCATTATGAATTTTGCTCATGTCTTTTGGCCTTACTAATGCACCTTCTACATTTCAAGGTTTGATGAATTCCATTTTCAAACCCTTCCTTAGAAAATTTGTGTTAGTATTTTTTGATGATATACTAATCTACAACAAGTCTTGGAAGGATCATGTTCAACATGTTGACAAGGTGCTCATACTATTGGCAGAGAAAAAATTATATGCAAAAACCTCCAAATGTTTCCTTGGAGTACAGAAGGTGGAATATTTGGGCCATATTATATTTTAGAAGGTGTTAAGGTAGACCCTAACAAAATTACAGCCATTAAAGAATGGAAAATCCCTATAATCATAAGGCATCTTCGAGTATTTCTTAGGTTGATAGGGTAGTATCGTAAGTTTGTTAAGAATTATGGGAGAATAGTGGCACCTCTAACATCATTTCTAAAGAAAGATGGATTTTATTGGACTCCAGAAGCAACAAAGGCCTTTGAACATCTTAAAGAGGCAATGTTCCAAGCACTGGTCTTAGCTATGTCAGATTTCACAAAAAAAATTATTGTGGAATGTGATGCTTCAGGAAATGGAATTGGTGTTGTTTTAATGCAAGAAACAAGACTCATTTCTTTCAAAAGTCATCTAATCAAAGGAAAGTATTTAAACAAACTTATTTATGAGAAGGAAATGCTGGAAATATTATATCCACTAAAGGAATGGCGACCTTACTTAATGGGAAGACACTTCAAGGTAAACACATATCATGATAGTTTTAAATACTTTTTGGAACACATATTATCTTTAGAATAGCAACAAAAATGGGTGGCATACATGTTGGGTTATGAATTTAAAATCATCTACAAAAAAGGGAAGAAAAATGTTGTTGCAGATGCACTCTAAAGAAAGGATGAGGATGTGGAAGCATTGCTTTATGCCATATCTATTATCCAACCTGAGTGGAAAACTGAAGTAAGGGATGAATCAAAGAATGATGAAGCGATGTGGTCACTAATTCAAAAGTTGTAGCAAGATCCAAGTACATATGATACATTTAGCTAGAAAAATGATTCATTATGGTACAAAGATCGTTTATACCTTTGTAAGAATTCCCAACTCAAACAAAATATTCTTTTGGAATTCCACACCTCTCCCTTAGGAGGGCACTTAGGATTTTTAAAAACTTTCCATAGGGTCAAGAAGGAATTTTTTTAAGATGGCCTTAAATTTGATATTCATAAATTTGTGGCAAAATGTTTGGTTTGCCAACAAAATAAAGTTGAGACAGTTAAGAACCTAGGTCTTCGACAACCTTTAGCCATTCCAATTCAGTGTTGGGAAGAGGTATCAATGGATTTTATCACATGTTTACCCAGGTTTGAAGGAAAGAGTGTCATCATAGTGGTAGTTGATAGACTTACCAAGTATGCACACTTTTGTGCATTATCTCATCCTTTTAAAGCCAACACAGTTGCTACTACATTTATGAAAACAATTCAAAAGCTTCATGGAAACCTAAATATTATAGTAAGTGATAGAGATCCCATTTTCACTGGAATTTTTTGGACGGAATTATTTTCTTGTCTTGGTACTCAATTAGCTCATAGCTCATCTTATCATACTCAATATGATTGGCAAACTGAGATACTGAACAAATTTCTGGAAGGATATCTACATTGCTTTCTATCTGACGAACAAACACAATGGGTCAAGTGGTTACCTATAGGTGAATGGTAGTATAACACTTGCTTCCATACTATAGCAAAATGATCCCATTTATGGCACTTTATGGACATCATCTACCATCCATCACATCATATTTAAGAGAAAATTCTAAGGTTCAAGCAATGGAAGATCACATCGAGCATCAACAACAAGTTCTTCAACTCTTAAAGGATAAAATCACTCTAGCGCAAAATTAAATGAAACAATAGGCAGATTAGCATCACAGTGAAAGAGGTTTTGATGTAGGTGGCTGGTTATTTTTACGGCTACAACCATACAAACAAATGTCTCTCAAGAAAGCTAAGAAGGATAACAGATTATCACCCAAATACTACGGTCCTTACAAGGTGTCGAAAAATATTGGTATTATGGCATACAAATTGGAGATACATTCATCTTCCCAAGTACATCCAATTTTCCATGTTTCATGATTAAATAAGGTTATAGGTGACAAGCTTCCATTTCAAATAGTGTTGCTAGAACTTGACGAAAAAGGAAAAACCATATTTGAGCATGAAGCACTCACAGAAACAAGAACCCGATAGCTACAAAATTGATTAATTTCAGAGTATCTCATTAAGTGGAAGTACTTACCTGCTAAAGATTCCACATGGGAGGATGATAATTTTAGACAGAGGCATCCATAACTACTCAAATGTTGAGGACAACACTTTTTTGAACGAGAGGGGCATGTTAGGTCCCTATAATACTAGTGTATCCCCCTTATTGTTATTTTTGTGCCCATGTATCCTCCATATTATTATTTTTGTATGCCATAGAAGCCCACTATTGTTATTTTTGTGCCCTTGCATTATTATTATTATGTAGGATCTAATTATATTGTGACCCCTTAGACCCCTATATATACAATGGAACACTTGTCATTTGTATCATCCAAGAATTGTTCATTTATGTAATGTAAAGGAGGTTTCCCCCTCAAAGAGGACAATTTTTAAGTCGTCGATCTATCTATTTATGATCTAGTTGCATAACAATGGTGAAGCTGAAACAATTTAGAGGTGATAGGATTTGGAAGAAACAAAAGAGAAAATCTAGTATTTTTTAAGTTCTTTTTTGTATACATTTATGCTTCCCAATTCTTAAAAAAAATTGCATTTGAATTTCATAGAGCGCTCTTGACCAATGAAAGTGTCAATAATTGTAACAGTTGATATTAAGAGGGGGTGTTGAGAGAATTAATATCCCAATATCATCTTTTTTCTTCTAGTTGTCATAGTTAGTTTCAATTCAGTTCAATTAGTTGACTTTTAATTCAATTTACTCCAATTATTTAGTATTGTGTATCTCCTATGTAATTGTTGATGGTGCTAGAAGTTTGACATCACGGGGGGTCTCCCTGGTATGAAGTGTCAACTAAACCTCACATTGTTTGGATTAGGATCCCCATTTGAATAATAGGTCCGACTGCCATAACTTAAAAGTTTTACAATAAATAATAGAGTATGTGCATAACCTTTGAAACAAGAAAGTTGACATTGTGAAGCATACAATTGCAATGTATATAATGTTATTTCATCGATGGAAAAGAGAAATTGTCTTTAGAAGAAAAGTAATAGTATTATCCAAATAAAAACACACACGAGCATAAAAATAATCATTAATTAACCTGCTAAAAATTTCACATGATAACAACTATCATAAAAGCAAGTAACAATGCACATTCAACAAGATGCATATCAGAGTTAGAGAAATAATTCAGTCTCTTTAGTACGTATGAACATAAACATATACTAGAAACATTAAAAGAATAGTATTACAACATCCATGATACATGCATGAAAGTGTGTCGACTCTGAGAGGTTCATATATTAAGTGAAAGTTCTAGGATACATGATTACAGCAATGCAACACTAGCCCCAACAGTGGAACATTAAGTCACCACTTGCTCCTCCAAGGAATGATCTTCCCTCATATGCCAAGCTAGAGAAGGCAACATGAAAATTCTTTTGCTTGAGGCATGAGGGTTTATTTATAACAATTGAGGTGAACTTTCACCTCCCATGTGACTCTTGACCTCTCTCATGACTCTTTAGCTCTTACATGACTCTTAGACTTTCCTAATGACTTGTCATGTTCCATGTGTGACCTTTGGGTTTCTACACATTTTACATTTTCTCATTTTAGAAATTACATAATTACACTTCACCAATAATGTGGCAATAATACATGACACAAAACAACACTCTTGTGTTAACACTTAGAGGAGCCATAATTTGGCAATTGTGACATGAGACTCCATTCTAATGTATCACTCGTAAGTTCTCCTCTTTGTTTCTTGTGTTTAATTCTTCATGATAGATCTAGCTTGTACATCATCTTTACCCTCCGAAGGGTCTGGAAAAGTGTTGGAACCTTATAAATCAATAAGAGTTGCCATCTCTCCATCATGTTTTAGAATTCCTTTACTCCTCCATGATAACATCTTTGTGTCTTATCTCCATTAGTTTCCCTCCTATAAACATTTCTTGCTAACCTCCTCGAGTATCATGTTTCAACGATAGGGTGATATCACCTGTAATTGATGTTCATTCATGACATGAAAACACCAGCCCTAAAATCAACTATTTTATCTTTATTTGCTCATGTGAAGTTGACTGTGATGAGATAGTGTAGAAGGACTAAGAGGGGAACCCAAGGATGTGTAATTCACATAGTCAAGACGTAGGGAGTTGAGGACTATGCACCGTGGTTACGCGATGTGTAGTCCATGAGGTAGGAATCATAGTATTTCCCACCGTAATTGCACAGTGCATAGTGCTCGAGGGAGAGGATATAGTTACTACGTAGTTTAGAATTGCAAGGCTGAAGGGAGGCCCTACTGCTTACTGAAAATGCACAGTGCATAGTGGAGGGATGATTTGGTTAAGGAATTGCGTAGTTGAGCTCTGCAAGAGACAAGAGTGATAAACTTTGGCATTGCAAATACACAATGCACAGTGGTTGAGGAAGAGAATCAAAGGATTGGGTGGTTGAGCACTACAAGGGTCAAAATATGGCCCTATTAGTCATTGAGAATGCATAGTGTGCAATTCATGCAGGGTTGATCAAGATTCCACAATTGAGAAAGTGTAACCAGTAGGAAGGAATGAATGTACTCTACGGTTGCTCAATGCACAATGGAGGAGGATTTCCTCTAGGATTACACAGAGGAAAGGTATAAGTAATAAGAGGTTCATGACTAAGGCTTGGAAGTGCACAAAGTGCTCATCACTTGTCCATAGGTTGAATGTACTTTTGACTTCTACAAGATGTGAGGACATGGAAGGAATCCAAACTTGACTAACTGTGAGATCAATGAGACAAGCAAGAGCATATAGGAAGTCCCAAACATCACCACACACACATATACACCCAATAACATGATAAGAATAAAGATAGTACCCAAAACCAACAAGCATACAATGAAACAACAATAAAATGATAATTATTTCCAAGTGTGACACTTAAGATGTACCTTTACGACACAATTCTCAATTGCAACCAAAAGGCATGATATGCCATAAGATCATGTCCAACACATGTTCTAATGAACAATAACATCAACTAGTACATGAGAGTGTGTTGGGGTTGCCTCTAGAAGGTGTTCCGTGATTCTCTTTAAGATGTTTGAAAACAAGCGAAAGTGACACATGCAAGAGTGAATTTTTACCCATGTAAACACAAAGAAAACACAAGAGACACATGGAAGAATGAAAGTAATCAAAATAAACACTTATAAAAGATAGATCAAGAAAAAATGACACATGTAAGGGAAAAAATAAATAAAAAGTGACAAATGAGAAACTCACCTAGAAGATGGGGCATTTGCAACCATGAGTGTGAGAATTCTCTTTATAGTTCAACAATGCATAGAGATCAGAAGAAAAATATGAATATAAAGATGAGATCCTGACTAGACTTTATGCTAAGGAGAACATACATGCAATTAGAGTTAATATTGGTGAGTGCACTTAGTGCATGTCTAGAAACTAGGAGCCAAGAGTGAATTTAATAACTTGAATAAATCACTCTTACTATCAAATAAGAGAGTGAAACCACAAATTTGGAAAGGATTCCCTTACAGGTAACACTATTAATAACGATTGTGCAATCTTTATCTCTAGGAACTATGTGAGCACTAACAGAAAGGACTACGCAAGTAATGTTCACAAGGACTACACAATAACTATCTCTAGAAACTACACAGTTATTGTCATTAGGTAGTACATAGCCACTATCATAAAGAACTATGAAAGGTCTATCATCAAGCATTGTGCAATGCTTGAGTTCCAAGGGTACAATTGACTGTGAGGCTTGCTTGAAATAAGTGTGCTTGTGAAGATATGAAGGAGATGGAGATGTGAGAGACAGTGATTCGACACTTAGAATTCTTAAACGATGACTTGAAAAGTTGAAAAACATCACAAAGCACAACCTTAATTACTTGAAATGAAATATGACATAACCATAAGGAGGCTCCAAAATTTGGATGTTAGAAAAAGTTGGAGTTTGTTTGTCACAATGACGACACTTGGCTATTCACTGTAAGAACTCCAACTTCTCTGTTTAGGTATAGATTTAAGTACAAGGACGCATTATTTTAGGAAGTATTGATTCACCATGTAGATCTACTAGGCTTCACCACTTATCTTGATTAAATATATAATGTTTCTTATCCCTTTCTCAACTTAAACACAATTACAAGGCTTGCCATATCTCAATTCTTTCGATTGGAGAGAAGCATATTATATATTCATGAGTTTATGATGATCAAAGTTTTAGTTTCATCTCTGGCGTTGATCGACTACAAACAAGTGTGTTTAATACTTGATAGAGTCACTTTTAGAAAACACAAGCATTCCTTCACTATCAACGAGCCTGTTTAATACCTTGGCGAAGTTGCATAATTCACATCTCTGCATAGGGAGCCTTTCTTTTCTTTCATCCCTTATTTATTTCAAATATGACCATTCAAATTTATATCTACTTTTTATCACCAAGGTGGAAGAGGGATCCTGGCTTATTGAGAGCAAGAGATGTTGTTCCTTTTACAAAGACTCTTATATACCTCTGAAATTGGTGTTATCGCTTTCAATTTTCTCCTTTAGCTTCTCTAATCAATAGGATTGGTAGGCGTAAACACCATTTAATTACAAGGCCAAGTTAGGAATGCATATCCTAAAATAGATATGGGCCTTATAGTTCCACCAAAGGATTTTCTATCCAGAATGAATCGTATTTTCCATCCAGACATCATTGAATTTTAAAGATATGTAAACCCAAGAAAATAAGGGGATCACAGACCATCCAAAAATTGTTCGTTGTCACAATTTCTCTTTTTACCCTTCACTCCATGGTTCTCTTTGAGCCAAACAAAGCATTTTTCATGCACAATCTTATTAAAAAAAGACAAAATAAAAGGGACAAAATATAACAAGCAAGACAAAAAGCAAAAAAGGAAACAAAGAAAATATAAAAATGAAAATGAAAAAGAGAATGCAAGGATGGTGCAATGTAAAAGGAAAATCAAAATGCGCCTAAGCCTAAACCTAACCTAACTTGCTATAATTTCAGGGCTAAGTGAAGTGAACTTTCCAATGCAACCACAAAATATGTTCCAAACCAGTGATTTGAAAGATATGAATGATTAATAGCCGAATAAAATAATGTACAAAAATAAAAATGTTTACTTGGATTACCGGTACATGAGGATGAAGGTCAAGGTTGTAAGAATAAAGGTGTTCTTTGAAAGCTTTCTCTATCCAACCTGCAAATTTACTACAATATATAGGATGATAAACATGAATACCTTGAAGGCATTTCTCAAACATACACCCATTAAGTTCAAGATGTCATTGGAACTTATTATTAACAACCAAACTCGTCAAATGTGATTCCTCTAACTAGTCAAAAATTGGATCATAAAGACAACCAACTCTAAAAGATTGAAATGTGTGCAAAGATAAATATTCAAATATAAAATCCATACCATGAGAAAGATGAGGCAAAGAAAACATAAACCAATCTTTCTCAGACACTTTATCAAGACTATGAGGACCTGATATAACCATATGCATAGGCTAAAGTGCCCCATGTCCTTAACAAGTGTCTAAGTGATCAAGAGATGAATCAAATATATATCGATAATTGTCATTAGATAAGTTAATGGGAAAATAATTAAGGGAATGAAAACTGTTAAGGCTGGCATGTTGATAAAATCTGATAGTTAACGCATGAGATGTTCCATTATTAAAATATAGGGATGTGTTAATGTGAGAGACTTCTCAAACATTTTGAACTAGAAAATTTTCCTCCTCACATGACAATGCTTGAAAATTATTGATTCCTCTTTTCTAGTGTAGGAGATTATTACTTTGCATCTGATTATAGACTGAAGAAAAAAGATAAAAGTCGATAGGATTAACACTAATTATTGGTAAAGAAAAGTTAGTTAGGAGATAAAGAATAATGAAACTAGGCTGACAAAAGATTAGATGTGTGTCAAATCAGACAAGAGGATAGGATTATTGATTCCTCTTTTCTAGTGTAGGAGATTATTACTTTTCATTTGATTATAGACTGAAGCAAAAAGATAAAAGTCAATAGGATTAACACTAATTATTGGTAAAGAAAAGTTAGTTAGGAAACAAAGAATAATGAAACCAGCCTGACAAAAGATTAGATGTGTGTGCCAAAATTAATATCAACTTGAGGAGTTACATCCTCCAAATGGTTCAAGAACTCGCTAACACTCAAGAGGATTAATTGTGCTATGAAAATAATCAACTTCATAACATACACTAGAAATATAAGAAGTAAAACATTGATTATAGGATTTGAAAGGAGGAAGTATTTTATCTGATAATTATATTTATTTTGATAATCAAAATAATAGGCTTTAAAGTTGTGTGCATGCGCAAAAGGTATCCTATCCAACCCTAGGTATGATTCAAGATATTCACAAAAATATTTTATCTGATAAAAAAAATTATCTTGAGGATTAAGAGAATCAAATTTAAAATGTTGAGAATCCTTCAATAGTGAGCTCGCATCTAATCAAATAATGCTAAGGCAATAATTAAGCAAGAAAATATGGATCCAATCTAGTTTGGGGATCTCATTAACAGCACGAGAACTTGACATAACCATCAACAAGAGTTGAAGTGCCTCGACTTCCTGAAAAGTCCCTGAACTTTCAGATGATAGATCATCAAATTTGGGTGGATTAAAAATATCTACAAGTAGACACACACGACTATCACTGATTGCCTCAATGAAAGCATTGTTAATGCCACCGACATGATCAAATTTAAGATTTAACATACCGAACTCTTCATGGATAAAGAATCTAGATGAATCAGTCATAGGGCTTCCTTGAACATCTATAACATCTTCCTCCTTACCTATGAAATATTGATAATTAAAAAAATCATGAACAATGAATTCAACCTTTACATCTTTTGTGAAACCACACTATCCTATACATGATTATAGTCAAAGCCAACAAAGTAAATATCTAAAGGATTGAAAGAAATTGTTGATGTACTAGGCTCATCAAATACATCTAGGTACAATGAATAATGTGCTAAAGATGAGGAAAGATGAAAAAGCTCAGTAGGAGAGACCTCTCTAACAACTGAATTTGATCCTAAATTCAATTTTCTAATATTCATATCAACTTGCAACAACAATGGATCAATATGAATGTTATGCTCCACATGATCATTTGAACATTCACTGTCACCCATGACACTACCTTGGTGATAGTGGGGAGGTGAATGCAAGATAATATCATGAGGAAGCTGAATATTAATTAAATAAACATAATTTTCGTAGGCATAATGGCCAAATAATGGTATACCAATGTGATTTTAGGATTGACATTTCTCTTCTTCAAATGGGTATATTAAAGCTTCAAATCTTGATAATTTGATTCTTCTATTTTATATCTGACGATGTATGGACAAGAGGAATTTCAATATCATCCTAAACTAAAAGGTTATCCCAATCCAAAACAAGAGTTTGAAAACTACAAGAAGGTTGCTCAACAATTAGATTGAAGCCTTGCAAATGCATGTCTCCTTGATTAAGTAAAATATCATCCAATGTAGTTTGACATTCATCGCTTCTTATATCAGCATAAAAATGAAGCAGAAACATGAATGTCAAGGTGATGGTGGTCCAAGGTTTCTATTTGAGTAAGGATTTGTAGATCATTAGACTAGTTATAAGGATCACAGTATGATTAATCATCATTTTGACATGGAGGAATTTAAAAGAGGGGATAAATATAGAAATTTTTTTCACTCTTTTTCTCTTGTACTTGTGAAATATAGCCACCTTGTACCTAATCACCATGTGAACTAAAAAATTTAGAATTAAAAGAATCTGGAGAAATTACAGGAGGAGAACAACTATTGAGAGAATAAAGGTACAAAGGGTCACGTGGTGTAAACAATATAGGATGACAAGTATCCATTGAAGAAACACTACTTCCAATTGAATCAGATTCAAGATTAAAATTATCCATGTTAGTGTTATCTTGAATAATTAAGGGATTATATTCAATGGAATCATGAGAACCATGAAAGCTTCTTTGAATGAAAATTAATTCATGGGAAGAAGATGAATATTGGAAAAATAGATCAGCAATTTGGTTTTCATGTTTCACAACTCCAAATTGAGAATGAGGTACCCCTTTGTTTGGTAATGAGAAAGGAGGAGGACAAGGAATAAATGGGCTAATAATTCCTCCTCTAAGAATTTAGGTACCTCATGATTGAAAAAAGTTGGAAGAGAAATATCATCAAGAGAATATGATTCAAATTATTTCATAGAGATTATAACCAAATGCTAAACCTTCTCACTCATGAAATCCAAATCCACATCTTCTTTGGAAAATTCATAGCAAAGGTGAAGAAATCAATCAGGAAAATCCTCTAATGATTCATCGATTTACATTCTAATATGATTTATCCTTTTATATACATCATGATAATTATACTTATCAAAAGCTTCATGAATCTCCTCAATACGTTTCTCAAATGAATGAATAGAAGTTGCTGGTAATGTATGAGAACAAAGCTTAACATGACCTTCATGTGTGAGGGTAAACAATTTAACCTAAGCATCATTGCAATGTATTCCATTACGAAGGAAACAATTGAAGAATAAAAGCATATGCCCAAGCATGGTTGTTGGACCCTTTTCATAAAACTTGAGATGTGACAATTTATGAATGATTTCCATGGGGATTCTAAGATTTTCTCTATTAGAAAGGTATCCCAGGATTATGGTCTGGGAAGAAGCCATTGAAGATAAGAGATTCAAACCAGACTTAATGGGCTCAAATAGGCATCTAGTCCTCCTTCTAGTGCCACTTCTTGATAGTGCTATAATTCATCCAGCACAGGGGGTTTCCCCAATATGAAGTCCCAAGTAGACCTCACACCATTGGAAGTAGGAGCCCCATTGAGATAATAGGCCTGGCTGCCATAACTTAAAATTTTTCCTTCACTGCAATAAATAGCATAAGGGAGTATGCACATAACCTTTGAAACAAGCAAGTAAGTTGACACTATGAAGCATATGATTGCAATGTATATAAGGTTCTTTCATTGACTTAAAAGAGAAAGTGAGTCTTTAGAAGAAAAGTAATAGTAATATCCTAATCAAGACACATAAAAGCATACAAAGAATTGTTAATTAACCTGAAAAATAGTTCACATGGTAACAATGATCGTAAAAGCAAGTGACAATGCACATTCAACAAGATGTATACCAAAGCCAATGAAATAGTTAATATTTTGTAGTATGTATGAACATAAACATACACAACAAACATTACAAGAATAGTCTTACAAAATCCACGATATATGCATGAAAGTGAACTAGATTGAGAGCTTCATATATTAAGTGAACATTCCAAGATACACAATTAGAACGATGCAACACTAGCCCCAATAGTGGAACATTAAGTCACCACTTACTTCTCCAAAGAATGATCTTCCCTCCTGTGCCAAGCTAGAGGAGCAAAGGTGAAATGTCGTTAAATTGAGGCATGCGGGTTTATTTATAACAATCAAGGTGACCTTTCACCTCCCATGTGACTCTTGATCTCCCTCATGACTCTTGAGCTCTTGCATGACTCTTAGAATTTTCTAGTGACTCTTCATGTTCCATTTGTGACCCATGGGATTCCAAACATTTTACATTTCCTCATTTTCAAAATTAAATAATTACATTTCTCCAATAATGTGGCAGTAATACATGCAACAAAAAAACCCACTTGCATTGTCACATTGCAATGTTGTTTTTGGTTCGTTGCATTGAAATGTTGATTTGTTTGTTTGCCACAATGTGAAATTGATTTTATGTTTGTCACATTGCAACATTGATTTTTGATTTGTCATAATGTGACATTTATTTTTGTTTGCCTTGATGCGACTTGATTCTTTTTCCATGTTGGATATGCTTCATTGTTGAAAAAGGTTATAAAATTATATTAAAAATTAAATATT
>APFE031457907.1:88179-103166 GCA_000404065.3 Pinus taeda | reverse complement strand
CTTCACTCCTCTCCAAGGTGCATTAGTTAGATGTGAAGATCTTGATTTGGGCTCTAAACCCAGCTATGCTTTCTCTCATACAACACAAGTTTTTGGAGCATCCTTGTGTAGGGGTCAAACTTCCAGTTGCTTCTTGTATTAGTGGTATCATGATGTTGACTGCACCTATACCTCTTTATGGTGTTGATATAATGAGGAGAGTCTTCATATTGATAGTGGATAATTTTCAGGATTTGGATAACAATGAGGGTCTTACCTTTGGGAAGAAGCTTAATATTCTAGAAGTCATGGCCTTGGTTAGACCTTATGACCTCATGTTTGAACTAGAGTGTGATGACTTTATCTTGCAGATGTTCCAATGTGTCTTTAATATTAGGAAACATCATCTTGACACAGTCATAACACACATGCAATCCATTTTGTTGTCATGTATGGAAGGTTATGATGCCATTTGCACGAGGCTGCACTCTAGATTGTTAGCCATTTGGAGGAGAGAACAATTAGTCTCACCTGCTACTTATGAACTAGTCGGAAGTTTGGTTAAGCAAAACGTTGGTCTTTTTAGGAGAGGATTGACCTGGGAGGAGTTGCGGAGGATTGGTGGTGACCAACCATGCAACAAGAATGAGATGAGGATTAAGGTTCTTTGCTTCATCTGCAAGGAGCCTTGGGGACCTGAACACTCATGCTTGAGTGATGGAGAGGAGATGATAGGGGTACAGAAGGAGGAGATTATTTCTAACTTCTAGGATGGGGATTCTTCTTTGGATGAGTCCATAAGTTCATACAAGGATGCCTCTGAGGAGCTTGAGCAGTCATGTGGAGTTGCTTACAACAGGGTAGATTTTGATTCAGTTGTTTATCGTGAGTAGTCACTAGACCCTATGGGATACATTTAGGGTGATGAGTCACCATTGATGATTTAGCATGAGAAGCATATGGCGGAGCATCAGTCACCTGAGGAGGAGGATATGCACAATATGCATGATGAGCCTTTCGTGGAGAGCTATTTGGAGGTTCATGTTGAGCCCATGATAGAGGAGGATGCTCAACCATATTTTGCACCAGGCATTGATGAGGAGCAGATAGATGCACAAACAACTAGCAGGATTGTAGGACTTATAGACACTTGTCATAAGGGGGTGCTAGAGTCTTACAACATAGTTTCCCAGAAGGTTGGTAGACTGGAGGAGCATGGGGATCCCTATCAGATGAGGGAGATCATGGTGAATCCATATTTGGGTATACCCATTGATGAGGTCCAAAAATATGTAACAATAGCAACAAAATCTACAACATATTTAGGAAGCAACCCTCTCTAGCAGTACATAAACAAGGCTTGCAACACAAATTTCCCACTTTGGCTAATTATAGGGAGAGGGGCGGGATTTCTTCGACATATCTTTTTGATGGACCTAACAGAGCAACATAAGTTGAGCATGGACCAATGAGAACATAGTAGATTTGTTCCCAACATAGGTATCCATGCATTTGATTCTTTCCAAGGGGTAGATTGGCGGGAGATCATGAGTTCGTATCCTCTTGATGGAATGCCATTCTTAGTCAGGAGTGTGATACAACAAAGGCTCTTAGACATAGGGGAAACTACATGCCCAGTTAGTAGTTGGCCAAAGGTTGGTTGTCCATAAACATTCCTTCACAACATCAACATAGTGGGGTTGAACTTGGTTTACGCCAAGGGTTGGACTGGAGAGAGGTGATGAGTTGGTATTCTACTTGTGGAATCTATGGCCAGAGACAAAGCATAGTCAGGTCTATGGGATTTGGGCAATGATTGGCCATGGTGGCATTGGGCACTAGGTGGATATACTAGTAGCAGGATGAGTCAATGATGGGCTTGGCATCCAGGTATTGAGAGATCCAATCATGTTTGGATTGCTTCAAGGAATGATGTGGACTAGTGGTTCATAATGGATCCACGTAGCAGTTTCTAGATACCTCTATAGTGGACAGGTGTGGATTACTTGAGGGCAATAAATCATAGAGCGAGAGGATTTTTTATGTCCCCATTTTTATTTTCTCCTATAGTACAACTATGATGGGTTTCCAGGGTATGTGATGGTCAGGCCAAAGGAGAAGGATTACATAATCAGGGGTCCCGGAGAGGTTTTGAGGATTTTTTTATGGGATCTAATGAGATTCACTTGACATATTCCATCATCTGCACAACCTACCTTTCATTTTGTTGCATTTCAACAACTTCAAAAAATTAGCATTATTATGGGGCCTAATTTAATTAATTATGCTTGAGGTGGCATTCTGGGAAGATTATTTGATGGAGCACCTCAATGTATTAGCTCGTTGGAAGCAGAACAAGAATATCTATAGGATGGGATGTTGAGAAGTGACTTCCGGTGGCTAGAGAGAGTATGGGGGGGTATTTACCAATTTTCCTTAATTAAAAATGACTTTAATTAGTCATTTAATTAAGGAAAAATAATTAATTCGAGGAAAAGACTCAAAAGTGACTTAAGTGAAATAAAATAAAATTAAAAAGTCACTTAAGATAAAGTCAATGGAGGAGCTACTAGAATAATAATAAAAAATAAATAAATAAGTTGCTTCTAGAGGCTTGGAGATCTATCCATTAGATCTATAAAAGAGGAGGAGTACATTTGGAGACTTGGATTTATGTATTGTCTTTGTGGTGAGGTTTTGAGAACCTAGTTCTCTACTTTAGCAGTAGCCCTGAGACGTAAACCCTTGGGTGATTCAGTGGGAGTGGGTGAGCACCCATCTCGTACCTTGGTGGATCCATTTAGGATTCATAGGTTGCAGTTTATTCATTTTTAGTTTGTTTTGGAGGTCAGTTGCGACATTATTGCAGATCTATTAGGGGCCATCATCTCAGCCATATTCTTTCTCTTGTATTAGCTTATTTACATATTAATAAAATAAGGTTGAGATGTTTTGCATGATTGTATTGTCTATTATTTAGTTGCATATACTATTTCCCCTGTTTTCTGTAAACTTTGTGGTTTAATTTGTGGAAATCGCTTATGGTGTTGAAAACATAACTTTCTGAAGCTATTTTCTGCAAATTTTATATTTGGGACATTGCATTAGTAAACTAAGGGTAGAGGTTTACTAAGGATATTTATGGTCAACTATGTTCAATGTTGACTATAATTGAAGTATGTTGATTGTTAAACATATTCAAACACATTAGTAATGTGGTTGGCTAGGTTTGTAATGCTGAATTGCGAAGTTGGATAAATTGCAATGTAATGTAACATTGGAACAATCACTGTTACATTGCAATATTGGATAAATTTTTGTACCATTCTGATATCTCAGGGTGTTTGATTATTAATAATAATTAATAATATTAATAGGTGGTCATGTTTGACCGAAGTTGAAGAGTGTCGACTGTTAAACATAGTCAAACATAGTCGAAGATAGTTGATCACATTATTAAATGTGGTTGACTATTATTGACAATGTTTGACTACTAATGTTAATCAATAATAATAACATGCAATTATTTTTGACCGAAGTTGAAGAGTGTTGACTGATAAACATTGGCAAACATGGTTTGACTATGGTTGAACATGGTTTGACTATGATTGACCATGGTTTGACTATGTTCAACCATAGTTGAATATGATTGATTATAGTTGACAATGGTTTGAATATGGTTTGTCTATGGTTGACCATGATTTGACTATCGTTACCATTGCAATGGTAGTTATTGATTGTTAACCATGACATGACAATGTTTAATCCAGACCATCCGCTTTAGGCATATATGGTCACCCATGGCCATCTAATATGGTTTACTATGATTTGGTGTAGACCACGTAAATATAGACCATTATGCCCATAGTAAGTATGATTCACCATAGTAGTCATGATGACTATGATGCCCAGGTTGACTTAAGTAACCATATCAACAATATTCAATCATAATTAACATGTGTAGATTAATTATAATTAAGACATTGTAAATCTATAGATAAATATATTATTAATATTATATTAAACTCTTATTAATGTTATTTAAATCTTATAGTAATATTATTGCATTATAATATAATTTATATATAATATATAAATTGTTTGTATTTTTCATAATTAATTATTAATATATAATTTGTATTAAGTTAAATATATATAAATATTAATAAACAATCTCACATTTTACGTTTTACATAGGGTAGAACATTTAAATATTGAATAATGTAAATAAAGTGAATTATAGTAAATTTATTAGTTTAAAATTACTTATATATTTGAAAATTTTTTAAAATATAATAAAATGTTATCATTAACAAAATTTATTCATCCAGTATAAATTTAATAATATTTTTTTATAAAATGTGTTGAATCAATGCATATTTCAATAACATGATACATCACAAATTCTTATCATCTCAAGATTAAGTTAATATTGATATCTTGTGATTTTTTCAAACGTTGATGATTGTTTTTTTAATTGAGAAGGTTATTAATTTAAGTAGTCGACTTAAGCTGTTGCAATTTTTTTTTTAAATGTTAAATCAATTTATACATTTACAGTTACCATTTAAAAACCAAATAAGTTCACTAAATTCACATCACCTTATAACAAAAACCGTTCTATTTTATCTTATCATATAAATTTTAAACAAATCCTAAACTTCACGGGAATCTCGTTAAAAAAAATATAGTTATTTTTAAATACACTAAAATCCAATCAAAATTATGCCTTCGTATATAATCAAATTCCAACCATTATAAAAAAAGATTAACGTGGTTCCGCATAGAACTTCATAACCTTTACAGTATACGGCGGTATAATCATCCATTTGTCAAATATTAAACAATTCCTTGTTATAGTTAGTTTTAGTTCAGTTCAGTTAGTTTATTTATTTATCAATATTTGTTTATGTAATTTATTTAGTTGTTATTTCAGAATGAGAAGAAAAGTTTAATCTATTTTTATTTTTGTGAGCAATAGTGCTCTGTCATGGTATTGAAGCTCAAAATTACATAAAGATTTTTTGAAAATAGTAATAAATTCTGAAAAGTTATATAAGAATTTTTTAGAGTAGTATTTAAAATTGCAGTAGTTTAATGATTATGTTTTTTTATTAAAGTTATAAAAACTCTGGTCATATTTCGAAAAAAAATCTGGTAGGGATTTTTGTAAAACTAAGTAAAAGCTATTAAAATTCATAACTTTAGGAGCTTTAGATGTTTTTGATGATGCTCAATCTATTTCCACCAACAAAAATATGATTCAAATACTACTTCTACAAAATTTTCAAAATTATTTTACCTAGATTCCAACCACTTTTAACAACTACTTTTGACTGTCAAAATAATTCCCCTCAATAAACAACTTCCTTTGACAGTTGTGTGTTCGTACAGCACAAACATTAGAAAAGGACAATGAAATCAAGAAAAGGAGAAGCCACGTATTTTGTAAAACCGTGATTGTTGACCATGGCATCCCAGAAGAAAAACATAGTGCATCGTCATCAGACTTCAGAAGCTAAACACAGTGCCTCGTCATCACAGCCAAGAAGTAGAAGGTGTGACTATCTTCGTCCAGACTTGCAGCACACGATTCCTATTAACATGTCGCGGGGCTCTGCATCGATAAATGTGTCGGCCATCACATTCATAAGGAACGTCATCATTAACTGCAATCTCTACGATATTTGAATCAATGTGAATAGGTACCCCAGATTTCTTAGACCTTGTGTTGAATACAATGCAATGTCCCATTACGCAAAAGTTCAAGGCAAGCGTAAAGAAAGTTTGATTTGAAAGTTTTTTTTATTCAAGAATATTAAAGACCAAGACTTTTTGTTTGAAATATTCGTTCCTCGTTGATATTATAAAAATATTTTTTTTAAGAATAGTTTTTTCTTAAAAGAAGAAGAGAATATTAAATTTTTCTTTAAAGTTCTATTAAAAAAAGGCCGAGGTTTATTTATAAAGAAGAAAAAGGTCATACATATTTAGTGGAGGATTCTTAAAAGTTTTTATTTTTTAGTTTTTGTAAGTGGGAGGTGTGGAGTTTTCAATTCTTATATATTAAATTTTTCTTTAAAGTTCTATTATAAAAAGGCCGAGGTTTATTTATAAAGAAGAAAAAGGTCATACTTATTTAGTGGAGGATTTTTAAAAGTTTTTATTTTTTATTTTTGTAAGTGGGAGGTGTGGAGTTTTCAATTCTTGTATAAAGTAATGAGAAGGTAGAATTGCGAAAAACTAAGAGGTTAAGAAAGTCAAAGTAATAGTAAGAGTTGTTTGAGGTCGATTTAAAAAAGTGCATAGATGTTTGTGAATTTTATTGTGCTTAGTCACAAGTGGATGATGGTTGTGAAGAATTTGCAGAAGCAAAGAGAAAGAGCACACAGATGCTCATGAATCCCACTATGCTCAACCACAAGTGGACAATGGTTGTGAAGAATTTGCAGAAGCAGCAAAAAAACAGCAAATAGATGCTCGTGAATCCCATTGTGCTCAACCACAAATGGATGATGGTTTAATGAATCCAAAAACAAATAAGACTGAAGATAGTGAAGTAGTTATTGAAGTAGTAAATGATCTAGTAGATCCAACAATTAAAATTGTTGGTCTTAACTTTGATGAAAAACCATTAACTAGTGATGAGTGGTTGCACATGATGCAACAAAAGTATCTCACTGATATGTTGTTATTTTGTGGGAGAAGTCCACTTGTGCCTAGAAACCAATTGGAAGACAACTTACTTGTAGTGGTAGAGGTTAGAAAAGAAGCAAAAAATGAAGATTATGATGCAACACTAGCAGAAGATAAGGAAGAAGAAGAGGAAAAATCTCTCTCATTAGAGCATAATGAAAAGAACCAATATGGCTCTTGTTGTGATTTATCATGTAAAATTAACCATGATTTTTAGTATGCAGGTGTTCAAAGTAAATGGGAGTTGAAATTGAAAACAAAATTGTTGATAAGTTTGATGCATATTTGAAGCTTATTAAAGAATGGATTGAGAATCCAATTGAAAATTTTGATGATAATGTGGAGCAATCCAGAAGTGAGCACTTTATTGAAGAAGAAAGTGGTGAGAATAGGCTCAAGAAGCCCAAGGTAATTTCAGAATATTAACAAGCAAAGTTAAGAAAAAACTGCAGCAACTAAAGGTGAACAAACATGGAGCTTTCAACATGAAATAAAAACTAAAAATAAAGGTTGTTAGGTCTCTATAATACTAGTGTATCTTGCTTATTATTATTGTTGTGCCCATGTAGCCCCCATATTGTTATTGTCGTACCCCATAGAAGCCCACTAATGATATTGTTGTGCCCTTACATTATTATTGTTATGTAGGCTTTGATTATATTGTGACCCCTTAGACCCCTATATATACAAAGTAGGTCTTGTCATTTGTATTATCCAAGAATTGTTCAGTTATGTAATGTAAAAGATGTTTCCTCCTTGAAAAGTATAATTTTTAAGTCATTGATCTATCTATTTGTGAGCTAGTTGCATAACATTTGGTATCAGAGGTTTAGATTCTAGGGTTTCACTGCTTCAAACAGGTCATTGTGGAATTTTCATTATAACATTTTTTTATGAAGCTTCAAAACCTAAAATTGAAACCATGTGGAGCCGAAATCTTGGTGAACCTTGTATGTGAATTTCAATTATTGTTTTGCTATATTTTCGGAGATATGATTCGAGGAAGATAGGATTTTTGTAGGCTCTAGAATTCCATCTCAAACAGGTGACCTTGGGAAAATAGTCATATTTTTCTCTCTGAGCACCAAATTTAAATTTCGTAAAATGTGATAGAAAGAGGATGGATTGTAGTTTTTTGGGTATCATGTTCAGGGTTGAAGGTCAAGACAGTGACATGTGAAACTCCGTACAAGCTCTCTCTACTTAACCCATCTATAATCAGGTCATCATGGGAGATTGAGCATAACTCTTTCTTGAAAAATCCAATCTCAGTCAGACTTGGATTTGGAAAGAGGACTCAGAGGCATACCATAGGAAAAAATTTCAGACCTTGGAGATTAGAAATTACAGAGATACAATAGATTCAATATCGAGCTCCTACAAAGGAAGAAAAATGTGTGTATTTTTTAGAACTTGCATATGTTTTGTTTGAAAAGTTAGTTTGAAGTGATTCAAAGGGAATAACGAAGCACACATATCATTAATTGATGACCCAAAGAAATAAAATGGAAACACCTTGTAAGCAACCTGAAAACTCTACTATGATGCATGAAGAAGAGGAAGAAATGCAACATGATATATCAAAATTACGCAACCAAGTGCAACAAATTTCGCTCTCACAAAAATTAACAAAAGCTAAGATAGATGGTATAAAAAGGGACATGGAAGTTTTGAATGATGGTTTACAAGTAGACATGGAAACAATGATGAATGTCAAGATAGAGGGGTTGAAGGAAGGTCTGGCAAAGTTGTTAATAGAAAGGCATCCCAGTGGTGACAAGCCAATCCATGAAAATCATGATGAAGACAAAATAAATATGTTGATGGTGCTGGACCTACCAATATTTAGGAGATCTCCCCGGTAAGAAGTCCCAACTAGACCTCAGACCATTTGGATTAGGAGTCCCAACAGTGGGTGGTAATGTAGTGCCTTGACCATGGGAGTGCACAAAGATACATATGATAACTTTGGGCTGAAGCAAGTGTGTGTCCCTGCAGCAAGTAAAGTGAGATGCATGTGGTTTCTAAAACACAACGGGGAAAATGAGGTGTGCCCATTAGAAGCCTATAATAGTATGCAACCCGAAAGGGACACACAAACAGAATGAAATCACAAGATGAAATGCGGAAGAGTCCACAAATCAAAGTGACAGTTAATCCAATAACACAAACTCAACAAGATTCATATCATTGAATACAAAGTAGTTCATAACAAAATGCGTAAGTTAAACAACATACATTGCTAAAGCAACCAAAATAGTCCAACTACAATAACAACATATGCATGAAAGCATGTTGGCTTCGTTATTATTATTATAAGTGAAAGTTCCATCCATACATACACCATCGACAACCACTAGCCCCAATAATGGAACATTACAATCAAGAACACATGCTCCTCCAAATAAGTATACTCGCTCTATGTTGTGGAGAAGCTAAGGTTTGTCACAATACTCCCAAGCCTTCTCTAAGCCAAATCCTAGCCAATCTTGGCTCCCAAAATCCTCTTCTATGAGTTATGAGGTTCTATTTATAACAAAGGGTGGTGTGGCACTTAACCTTCCCCTTTGTGACTCTTTGACTACCCTCATGACTATTCAACTTCTTTACAAATAACTCATTACATTACATAATAGCTATTCACATTCCACTAATGACACTTGGAATTTCACTTACAAAATATTTACAACTAATATACATTTTCCACATGTACCCATGTGAGACAAAATTAGAGATAACCCAATAAGAAAAAACACTATGACTCAGAAGTTTCGAGATATACCAACTCGACAACTTCTATTTGATGCTTCTCAGACATGTATTGATACCAATCTTGGTGATATGCGATGACGTCCCTGAACTCCTTGATGGTGTCTTTCTGATAGCGGACTCTTGCCACCATAGCTTCTGGGTATATGGTCTTGGAACCTTTATCCAAATCATTGTGAAGCATGTGCAACATGGTGTTAACCATGACAGGACCACCAATGTGTTGGCATTATGATACAGGTGTTGTCGTTGATGGAAACTTGCTCAGAGGTATGATACAGGTGTTGTCCTTGGTGGCAACTCAATCAGAGGACAGATCTTAGTACAACAGGTCAAGAGAGAGATATACGTAGGTTAACCTTGATGAAAGTGAGTATACACGCGGGTGAGAACAACAAAAGGCGCGGATACGTACACACGCAGGTTCATAGAAGGAAAGGTGCGTACATGTTGGAAAACTAAGTTTTGGTCCATGGTATTTTGGTATTGGTCTGTGGTATTTGGTCTGAAATGTTGACCCTAAGTATTGGGTCCAAGGTATTGGGTCTACATGGTTTTGGACAATGGTATTGAGAGAAGCCTAAACCTATATAAGGAGAAGATCATTAGGCCAAGGGTGTAAGTGTGCGTGGTGACTATCTGATGAAGAATGAGATCTAGTATATTGGTTATGGGTTTGAAATCCTTGGCTCGATCTGAATCAAGGAGGCTCCTATGCGGTTGATAAAGTTGGAAATTGTGGCGAAGGTATAAGTAATTATCTTTAGATCTGTACGTGGGTTCTCTCTGGTGAAAGGGCGTATACACGACGGTTTGACACAGTCAAGTAACATATACATTATGAGATTTGATGTTTCAAGTTGTTGTTGGCTCTAGTGGTTGTTGCAGAGTTCTGGGCTCTGGTATGTGTTCTGGTAACCATGTTCTGATGACAGGGTTTCAGTGATTCAGTATTGGGTGATTCAAAGATTGATGATGCAGGTATAGTTGATGATTGTATTGCAGTGGTGATTATTTTGTATTTATGGATCCAGTCTGAAAATTTATGAAATGTGGTCCCTGGAAGAAAAGAGAAGGTTGTATCCTTCTGTAGGCCAGCACCTACGTACTAGTACATCAGCTAGTACAAGAGCTAAGGGACTTGTAGCTCCCTTCCATAAGAGTCTGGAGAACGAGAGAAGGTTGTAACCTTCTGTAGGTAGAAGCCAGCGTACTGGTATAAGACTGCACCAGTACATAACCATTGTAAAAAGAAGTTTCTAATTAAAAGAAGATAGAGACGAATTGCAGTAGGTGCTTTTTACCCACATTGGGTTTCCACCTTATATCATGGTGTTAATGTGTGCTTCTTATGTGTGATGATCTGTTTTGTACTTGTTTACTATTTACATGCTTAATAATGTTATGATGTACTCATTTAAGATCAAATAACGGAATCATAAGTTTACTTGATATATGCTAGTTGCATTAGACACAATTACGTATACACGCAGGTTTCCTTAACTGAAGTAGCATATATGAATCAGAGTATGAAAATGAAAAAGTATTTGATTTGCTAATACTGATTCACCCCCCCCTCTCAGTATTATTTCCAACAATTTGTATCAAAGCAGGTCCTTTAGAATAAGCTTGATCGCTTGAAGGAAAGATCCATCAGAATGGGTAACGAAGAAAGAGAGGCATCCATCAAGCCACCAATCTTTGATGGGAGAAAATTTGTCTACTGGAAGATAAGAACCACAACATATCTACAGTCGCTTGGAACGGATGTTTGGGGAATCGTGGAAGGAGGATACACATATCCATCAGCAATTCCTACAGATACAATAGAGAGAAATCAATATGAATTCAATGCCAAAGCGGTCACTGTTTTATTGGGAAGTTTGTCACAATCAGAATTTGTCAAGGTCATGCAGTTCAAATTAGCCAAAGAAATATGGGACAAAATCAATCTAAGCTCTGAAGGAGATGAACAGGTAAAATGAGCAAAGCTTCAAACTCTCAGAATACGGTATGAAAATCTTAAGATGCATAGTAATGAAAGCATAGCTAATTACTTCCTACGTATAGATGAGATTGTCAATTGTATGAGGAATCTAGGTGAAGAATTTAAGGAAGTTGTCTTAGTTGAAAAGGTTTAAGATCCCTATCTGTTAAATTTGATTCCAAAGTTTTTGCCATAGAAGAAAAGGAGGATCTGCAGAAAATCACTATGACACAGCTTCACGAAATCTTAACTGCTTTTGAGATGAGAAAAGGAGGACCATCAGATATGAGAGAAGCTGCATTCGAAGTGTCAGCAAATGAATCAGGATACATTTCAGAAGGAGAAGATGAGGTAATTTTTTTCAAGAATCTTGAACGGGGATCTAGAAGGTTCAAAGGTAAGCTACCTTTCAAACGCTTTTCATGTGGTAGAGTTGGTCACTATGCTGCTAAATGCCCTCATAACAAAGGAAAGATGTTTGAAGAAGGTAATAGAAGTTATTATACCCATGATAAAAGTAATGACTCATCTAATAGTGATGAAGACATTAGACTTCTCATGGCATATGAAAATAAGGATGTAGAACCAGAAGAAATTACCAGATTAAAAGAACAATTGGAGTCAGTAACCAGAGTAAGGGAGCAATTGTAGGATATAGTAAAAGATCAAAGCATAACAATTCAGAGACTTGAATCGAAGATCCTCTCTCTAAAAGAAGATCTTAAAGAATCAAAAAAGCAGAATGATGAAGCTCTTGAAGAACAAGAACATGAAGTGATCGAATTAAGGCAACAAGTGGAAGAATGAAGAAAAGCTGAGGAAAACATAAGGAAGTAGTATCTGGAAAAGGATAAACTGTTACGATTTCAAGATAGTACTAAGATTTTGGATGACATTCTTAGTAGTCAAAGATTCCCTAATATCAAAACTGGTCTTGGCTTTTATGAATCTGTTGAAGGTGAATCTAGCTCACAAGGTGAGGCAAGGAACTCTAATGAGATTTCTGAAATGCTCAACAAGGAGATGAGAGGACAACCTCATATCAGCCAAGGAAAGAAATTCCTCAAATAAAATCCTTTACTCCTAACTATGGAAGTAATAGACGATTATTTCCTCCATTGAATAATGTTGAATGTTATGTATGTCATAATCTTGGAGATGTTGCAGCCAGATGCATAAGTAGAATGGTTCAAGACCATCACACAAGATCATCACATTCCAGGTACTTCAAAGGATATTGTTTTGCTTGTAATATGTTTGCCACAAAGTAATTGATTGCAATAGAAGGAACATGAAACATGTAAAATGTTATGCATGTAACAAGTTTGGACATAAAGCAAGGGAATGTAGGAGCAAAATTCAAATTCCAAAGCAAGAGGATTATACATCATCACAATTCCAGGTTTTGAAGAAGACAAAATTAGAGATAGAAAGGTGTGACATAACTCAGTTAGCTGACATAACAGACACAGGGGAAACTGAAAGTGTAGACCTTTAGTATTCCATCTTGCATACGCTGATATAATAATTGTAAGTCACGTATATACGTGAATCATAGGATACATAGTCCCGTATATGGAGTTCTAAAGAAAAGCAACAAAACAGACTCAGGAAATCATTCGGCCGTAGTATATCATGGTTGGCACAGGCTCAGGGGGAGCACATGCTTTGAATAATGCATTATGGTTAGAAGTCCTTGGTGATGATTCTTATTGACACATCTTGCTACTGATTGTTGATTGACCAAGAGAATGGATTGCAAGTTATGATGCTTATGGTGTAGATCATATGGTGTATGATAGTTGCTGATAACTGTCATGGTCATGATTAGGTCCTTGGTCTTTGCAAGTTCATATGATGTATTTTGTTACCCCACTATGCATGGGATGGATGATGTAATGGTTCTTGCTGTTGAGTCATGTATAAACATTTGGTATATCCCCACTTGGTTGGGTGGATGAGTCTAAAAATGGTGTATTCCCACTTGGTTGGGAGATTGATGTATAGATTCATGTTATGCTTTTGCAGACCTTGCATGTGCTCAGGGGGAGCATGGACAGATTGGTACATCTTGGCATATACAAAGGGGGAGCTCAATCAGAGATTTCAGCAGGTACTCAGGGGGAGTATGGACAGCAGAGGGAAAGAACTTCTTGGTCTGACCTTTGCCCTTGATGTCAAAGGGGGAGAGTGACTTGGTGTGGTGGTTGCCATCAAGTCCAAAGGGGGAGATTGTTGGCATTATGATACAGGTGTTGTCCTTGATGGCAACTTGCTCAGAGGTATGATACAGGTGTTGTCCCTGGTTGCAACTCAATCAGAGGACAGATCTTAGTACAACAGGTCAAGAGAGAGATATACGCAGGTTAACCTTGATGAAAGTGTGTATACACGCGGTGAGAAGAACAAAAGGTGCGTATACGTACACACATAGGTTCACAGAAGGAAAGGCGCGTACATGTTGGAAAACTAAGTTTTGGTCCATGGTATTTTGGTATTGGTCTGAAATGTTGACCCCAGGTGTGGTGACTATCTGATGAAGAGTGAGATCTAGTATATTGGTTATGGGTTTGAAATGCTTGGCTCGATCTAAATCAAGGAGGCTCCTATGTGGTTGATAAAGTTGGAAATTGCGGCGAAGGTATAAGTAATTATCTTTAGGTCTGTATGTGGGTTCTCTCTGGTGAAAGGGTGTATACACGCCGGTTTGACATAATCAAGTAGCGTATAGATTATGAGATTTGATGCTTTAGGTTGCTGTTTGTTCTAGTGGTTGTTGCAGAGTTCTGGGCTCTGGTATGTGTTCTCGTAACTATGTTTTGATGACAGGGTTTCAGTGATTCAGTATTGGGTGATTCAGAGATTGATGATGTAGGTATAGTTGGTGATTGTATTGCAGTGGTGATTATTTTGTATTTATGGATCCAGTCTGAAAATTTATGAAACGTGGTCCCTGGAAGAAAAGAAAAGGTTGTAGCCTTCTGTAGGCCAGCACCTACGTACTAGTACATCAGCTAGTACAAGAGCTAAGGGGGTTATAGCTCCCTTCTAGGAGAGTCTGTAGAATGAGAGAAGGTTGTAACCTTCTGCAGGTAGAAGCCTGCGTACTGGTATAAGACTGCACCAGTACATAACCATTGTAAAAAGAAGTTTCTAATTAAAAGAAGATAGAGACGAATTGCAGCAGGTGGTTTTTACCCACATTGGGTTTCCACCTTATATCATGGTGTTCATGTGTGTTTCTTATGTGTGATGATCTGTTTTGTACCTGTTTACTGTCTACATGCTTAATAATGTTATGATGTACTCATTTAATATCAACTAACTGAATCATAAGTTTACTGGATATACGCTAGTTGCATTAGACACAATTACGTATACACGTAGGTTTGCTTAACTAAAGTAGTTTATATTAATCAGAGTATATCAATGAAAAAGTGTTTGATTTTCTAATACTGATTCACCCCCCCTCTCAGTTTTATTTCCAACAATTGGTATCAGAGCAGGTCCTTTAAAAGAAGCTTGATCGCTTGAAGGAAAGATCCATCAGAATGGG
>APFE031457907.1:0-55586 GCA_000404065.3 Pinus taeda | reverse complement strand
GCAGATGCACTCTCAAGAAAGGATGAGGATGTGGAAGCATTGCTTTGTGCCATATCTATTATCCAACCTGAGTGTACAATTAAAGCCAGGGATGAATCAAAGAATGATGAAGCAGTGTGGTCACTAATTCAAAATTGGTAGCAAGATCCAAGTACATATGATACATTTAGCTAGAAAAATGATTCATTATGGTACAAAGATCATTTATGCCTTTGTAAGAATTCCCAACTCAAACAAAATATTCTTTTGGAATTCCACACCTATCCCGTTGGAGGGCACTCAGGATTTTTAAAAACTTTCCATAGGGTCAAGAAGGAATTTTTTTAGGATGGCCTTAAATCTAATATTCGAAAATTTGTGGTAGAATGTTTGGTTTGGCAACAAAATAAAGTTGAGACAGTTAAGACCCTAGGTCTCCTACAACCTTTAGCCATTCCAATTTAGTGTTGGGAAGAGGTATCAATGGAGTTTATCACAGGTTTGCCCAAGTTTGAAGGAAAGAGTGTCATCATAGTGATAGTTGATAGACTTACCAATTATGCACACTTTTGTGCATTATCTCATCCTTTTAAAGTCAACACAATTGCTACTACATTTATGGAAACAATTCAAAAGCTTCATGGAAACCTAAATATTATAGTAAGTGATAGAGATCGCATTTTCACTGGAATTTTTTGGACGGAATTATTTTCTTGTCTTGGTACTCAATTAGCTCATAGCTCATCTTATCATACTGAATATGATGGGCAAGCTGAGATAGTGAACAAATGTCTGGAAGGATATCTACATTTCTTTCTATCTAACGAACAAACACAATGGGTCAAGTGGTTACCTCTAGGTGAATGGTAGTATACCACTTGCTTCCATACTATAGCAAAAATGATCCCATTTATAGCACTTTATGGACATCATCTACCATCCATCACATCATATTTAAGAGAAAATTCTAAGGTTCAAGCAATGGAAGATCACATCGAGCATCAACAACAAGTTCTTCAACTCTTAAAGGATAAAATCACTCTAGCACATAATTAAATGAAACAGTAGGAAGATTAGCATCACAGTGAAAGAGGTTTTCATGTAGGTAGCTGGGTATTTTTACGGCTACAACCATACAAACAAATGTCTCTCAAGAAAGCTAAGAAGGATAACAGATTATCACCCAAATACTACGGTCCTTACAAGGTGTTGAAAAATATTGGTATTGTGGCATACAAATTGGAGATGCCTTCATCTTCCCAAGTACACCAATTTTCCATGTTTCATGCTTAAAGAAGGTTATAGGTGACAAACTTCCATTTCAAACAGTGTTGCTAGAACTTGACAAACAAGGAAAAACCATATTTGAGCCTGAAGCACTCACGGAAACAAGAAATCGGTAGCTACAAAATTAATTAATTTCAGAGTATCTAATTAAGTGGAAGAACTTACCTGCTAAAGATTCCACATGGGAGGATGATATTTTTATACAGAAGCATCCATAACTACTCAAGTGTTGAGGACAACACTTTTTTGAAGGAGAGGGGCATGTTAGGTCCCTATAATACTAATGTATCCCCCTTATTGTTATTGTTGTGCCCATGTATCCCCCATATTATTATTTTTGTATGCCATAGAAGCCCACTATTGTTATTTTTGTGCCCTTACATTATTATTTTTATGTAGGATTTGATTATATTGTGACCCCTTAGACCCCTGTATATACAATGGAAGACTTTTCATTTGTATCATCAAAGAATTGTTCATTTATGTAATGTAAAAGAGGTTTTTCCCCTCAAAGAGGATAATTTTTAAGTCATTTATCTATCTATTTATGATCTAGTTGCATAACAAAGGTGAAGTTGAAACAATTTAGAGGTTATAGGATTTGGAAGAAACGAAAGAGAAAATCTAGTATTTTTTAAGTTCTTTTTTGTATATATTTATGCTTCCCAATTATTAAAAAAAAATGCATTTGAATTTCATAGAGCGCACTTGACTAATGAAAGTGTCAATAATTGTAACAGTTGATATTAAGAGGGGGTGTTGAGAGAATTAATATCCCAATATCATGTTTTTCTTCTAGTTGTCATAGTTAGTTTCAATTCAGTTCAATTAGTTGACTTCTAATTCAATTTACTCCAATTATTTAGTATTGTGTACTTCCTATGTAATTGTTGATGGTGCTAGAAGTTTGACATCACAGGGGGTCTCCCTGGTATGAAGTCTCAACTAAACCTCACATTGTTTGGATTAGGATCCCCATCTGAATAATAGGCCCGACTGCCATAACTTAAAAGTTTTCCTTGGCTAAAATAAATAATAGAGTATGTGCATAACCTTTGAAACAAGAAAGTTGACATTGTGAAGCATACAATTGCAATGTATATAATGTTATTTCATCGATGGAAAAGAGAAATTGCCTTTAGAAGAAAATTAATAGTACTATCCAAATAAAAACACACATGAGCATAAAAATAATCATTAATTAACCTGCTAAAAAGTTCACATGATAACAACTATCCTAAAACAAAGCAACAATGCACATTCAACAAGATGCATATCAAAGTCAGTGAAATAATTCAGTCTCTTTAGTACGTATGAACATAAACATATACTACAAACATTAAAATAATAGTATTACAACATCCACAATACATGCATGAAAGTGCGTCGACTCTGAGAGGTTCATATATTAAGTGAAAGTTCCAAGATACGTGATTACAACAATGCAACACTAGCCCCAATAGTGGAACATTAAGTCACCACTTGCTCCTGCAAAGAATGATCTTATCTCATATGCCAAGTTAGAGAAGCCAATGTGAAAATTCTTTTGCTTGAGGCATGAGGGTTAATTTATAACAATTGAGGTGAACTTTCACCTCCCATGTGACTCTTGACCTCCCTCGTGACTTTTTAGCTCTTATATGACTCTTAGACTTTCCTAATGACTTGTCATGTTCCATGTGTGACCTTTGGGTTTCTACACATTTTACATTTTCTCATTTTAGAAATTACATAATTACACTTCACCTATAATGTGGCAATAATACATGAGACAAAACAACACTCTTGTGTTAACACTTAGAGGAGCCATAATTTGGCGATTGTGACATGAGACTCCATTCTAATGTATCACTCATAAGTTCTCCTCTTTGTTTCTTGTGTTTAATCCTTCATGATAGATCTAGATTGTACATCATGTTTACCCTCCAAAGGGTCTGGAAAAGTGTTGGAACCTTCTAAGTCAACAGGAGTTGCCATCTCTCCATCATGGTTCAGAATTTGTTTACTTTTCCATGATAACATATTTGTGTCTTATCTCCATTAGTTTCACTCCTATAAAATTTTCTTGCTAACCTCCTTGAGTATCATGTTTCCACGATGCACTGTGGTTACGCGATGTGTAGTCCAAGAGGTAGGAATCATAGTATTTCCCACCGTAATTTCACAGTGCATAGTGATCGAGGGAGAGGATATAGTTACTACGTAGTTGAGCATTGCAAGGTTGAAGGGAGGCCCCACTACTTACTGAAAATGCATAGTATGTAGTGGAGGGATGATTTGGTTAAGGAATTGTGTAGTTCAGCTCTGCAAGAGACAAGAGTAACAAATCCGGGCATTGTAAATACACAATGCACAATGGTTGAGGAAGAGAATCAAAGGATTGGGTAGTTGAGCACTACAAGGGTCAAAATATGGCCCTAGTAGTCAGTGAGAATGCATAGTGCGCAATTCATGCAGGGTTGATCAGGATTCCACAATTGAGAAAGTGTAACCAGTAGGAAGGAATGAATGTACTCTACGATTGCTCAATGCACAATGGAGGAGGATGTCCTCTAGGATCACACAGAGGGAAGGTATAAGTAATAAGAGGCTCATGACTAAGGCTTGGAAGTGCACAAAGTGCTCATCACTTGTCCATAGGTTGAATGTGCTTGTGACTTATACAAGTTGCAAGGACATGGAAGGAATCCAAAATTGACTAACTGTGAGATCAATGAGACAAGCAAGAGCATATAGGAAGTCCCAAACATGATCACACACACTCATACACCCAATAACATGATAAGAATAAAGATAGTACCAAAAACCAATAAGCGTACAATGAAACAACAATAAAATGATAATTATTTCCAAGTGCAACACTTAAGATATACCATTACGACACAATTCTCAATTGCAACCAAAAGGCATGATATGCCATAAGATCATGTCTAGCACATGTTCTAATGAACAATAACATCAACTAGTACATGAGAGTGTGCTGGAGTTAACTCTAGAAGGTGTTTCGTGATTCTCTTTAAGATGTTTGAAAACAAGCAAAAGTGACACATGCAAGAATGAAATTGACACATGTAAACACAAAGAAAACACAAGAGACACATGGAAGAATAAAAGTAATCAGAAGAAACACTTATAAAAGATAGAGCAAGAAAAAATGACACATGTAAGGGAAAAAATAAATAAAAAGTGACACTTGCAAAAGAAAAAGTGACAAATGAGAAGCTCACACAGAAGATGGGGCATTTTGCAACCATGAGTGTGAGAAATTTTATACTCCAACAATGCATAGAGATCAGAAGAAAAATATGAATATAAAGATGATATCATGACTAGAATCTATGCTAGGGAGAACATACATGGAATTAGAGTTACTATTAGTGAGTGCACTTGGTGCATGTCTAGAAACTAGGAGCCAAGAGTGAATTTAATAACTTGAATAAATCACTCTTACTATTAAATAAGAGAGTGAAACCACAAATTTGGAAAGGATTCCCTTACAGGTAACAATATTAATATGTACTGTGTATTCTTTATCTCTAGGAACTATGTGAGCACTAACAGAAAGGACTGCGTAAGTAATGTTCACAAGGACTACACAATAACTATCTCTAGAAACTACACAGTTACTGCCATTAGGTAGTACATAACCACTGTCATCAAGAACTATGAAAGGTCTATCATCAAGCACTGTGAAATGCTTGAGTTCCAAGGGTACAATTGACTGTGAGGCTTGCTTGAAATAAGTGTGCTTGTGAAGATATGAAGGAGATGGATATGCGAGAGAAAGTGGTTCGACACTTAGAATTCTTAAAAAATGACTTGAAAAGTTGAAAAACATCACAAAGCACAACCTTAATTACTTGAAATGAAATATGACATAACCATAAGGAGGCTCCAAAATTTGGATGTTAGAAAAAGTTTGGAGTTTAATGACGACAGTTGACAATTCACTGTAAGAACTCTAGCTTCTCTCTTTAGGTATAAATTTAAGTATGAGGACTCATTATTTCAGGAAGTATTGATTCACCATGTAGATCTACCAGGCTTCACCACTTATCCTGATTAAACATATAATGTCTCTTATCCCTTTCTCAACTTAAACAAAATTACAAGGCTTGCCATATCTCAATTGTTTCGATTGGGGAGAAGCATATTATATATTATGAGTTTATGATGATCAAAGTTTTAGTTTCATCTCTAGTGTTGATAAACTGCAAACAAGTGTGTTTAGTACCTAATAGAGTCACTTTTAGAAAACACAAGCATTCCTTCACTATCAACGAGCCTGTTTAGTACCCTGGAGAAGTTGTGTAATTCACATCTCTGCATCGGAAGCCTTTCTCTTCTTTCATCCCTTATTTTATTTTAAATATGATGATTCAAATTTCTATCGACTTTTTATCACCAGGGTGGAAGAGGGATCTTGAATTATTGAGAGGAAGAGATGTTGTTCCTTTTGCAGAGAATTTTATATACCTCCGAAATTGGTGCTATCGATTTCAATTTTCTCCTTTAGCTTCCCTAATCGATAGGATTGGTAGGCGTAAACACCATTTAATTACAAGGCCATGTTAGGAATGAATATCCTAAAATATATACGGGCATTATAGTTCCACCAAAGGATTTTCTATCCGGAATGTATCTTATTTTCCATCTAGACATCATTGGATTTTAAAGATATGTAAACCCAAGAAAATAAGGGGATCACAAACTATCCAAAAATTGTTCATTGTCACAATTTCCCTCTTTAATCTTCACTCCATGGTTCTCTTTAAGCCAAACAAAGCATTTTTCATGCACAATCTTATTAAAAAGAAAAGACAAAATAAAAGGGACAAAATATAACAAGCCAGATAGAAAGAAAAAAAGGAAACAAAGAAAATATAAAAACAAAAATGAAAAAGATAAGGCAAGGATGGTGCAATGTAAAAGGGAAACCAAAATTCCCCTAAGCCTAAACCTAACCTAACTAGCTATAATTTTAGGGCTAAGTGATGTGAAATTTCCAATGCAACCACAAAATATCTTCCAAACCAATGATTTGAAAGATATGAATGATTAATAGCCAAATAAAATAATGTACAAAAATAAAAATGTTTACTTGGATTACCGGTACATGAGGATGAAGGTCAATGTTGTAAGCATAAAGGTGTTCTTTGAAAGCTTTCTCTATCCAACCTATGAATTTACCACAATATATAGGATGATAAATATGAATACCTTGAAGGAATTTCTCAAACATACACCCATTAAGTTCAAGATGTCATTGGAACTTATTATTAACAACCAAACTCGTCAAATGTGATTCCTCTAACTAGTCAAAAATTGGATCATAAAGACAACCAACTCTAAAATATTGAAATGTGTGCAAAGGTAAATATTCAAATATAAAATCCATACCATAAGAAAGATGAGGTAAAGAAAACATAAACCAATCTTTCTCAGATACTTTATCAAGACTTTGAGGACCTAATATAACCATAAGCATAGGCTAAAGTGCCCCATGTCCTTAACAAGTTTCTAAGTGATCAAGAGATGAATCAAATATATACCAATAATTGTTATCAGATAAGTTAATGGGAAAATAATTAAGGGAATGACAACTGTTAAGGCTGGCATGTTGATAAAATTGAATAGTTAATGCAGGAGATGTTCCATTATTCAAATATAGGGATGTGTTAATCTGAGAGACTTCTCAAACACTTTGAATTAGAAAACTTTACTCCTCACATGATAATGCTTGAAAATTATTGATTCCTCTTTTCCAGTGTAAGAGATTATTACTTTGCATCTGATTATAGACTGAACCAAAAAGATAAAAGTCGATAGCATTAACACTAATTATTGGTAAAGAAAATTTAGTTAGGAGACAAAGAATAATGAAACCAGGCTGACAAAAGATTAGATGTGTGTGTCAAATTACACCCAACATTAATATCAACTTGAGGAATTACATCCTCCAAATGGTTCAAGAACTCACTAACACTCAAGAAGATTAATTGTGCTACGGAAATAATCAACTTCATAACATACACTAGAAATATAAGAAGTCGAACATCTATTATAGGATTTGAAAGGAGGAAATATTTTATCTGATAATTATATTTATTTTGATAATCAAAATAATAGGCTTAAAGTTGTGTGCATGCACAAAAGGTATGCTATCCAACCCTAGGTATGATACAAGATATTCACAAAAATATTTTATTTGATTATAAAATTTATCTTGAGGATTAAGAGAATCAAATTTAAAATGTTGAAAATCCTTCAAGAGTGATCTCACATCTAATGAAATAATTCTAAGGCAATAATTAAGCAAGAAAATATGGATCCAATCTAGTTTGGGGATCTCATTAACACCGCGAGAACCTGACATAACCATCAACAAGAGTTGAAGTGCCTCGACTTCCTGACAAGTCCCTAAACTTTCAGATGATAGATCATCAATTTTGGGTGGATTAAAAATATCTACACGTAGACACACACGACTATCATCGATTGCCTCAATGAAAGCATTGTTAATGCCACCGACATGATCAAATTTAAGATTTAACATATCGAACTCTTCATGGATAAGGAATCTAGATGAATCAGTTATAGGGCTACCTTGAACATCTATAACATCTTCCTCCTTACTTATGAAATATTGATAATTAAAAAAATCATCAACAATGAATTCAACCTTTACATCTTTTGTGAAACCACACTATCATGTACATGATTGTAGTCAAAGCCAATAAAGTAAATATCTAAAGGATTGAAAGAAACTGTTGATGTAGTAGGCTCATCAAATAAATCTAGGTACAATGAATAGTGTGCTAAAGAAGAGGAAAGATGAAAAAGCTTAGTAGGAGAGACCTCTCTAACAACTAAATTTGATCCTAAATTCAATTTTTTCATATTCATATCAACTTGCAACAACAATGGATCAATATGCATGTTATGCTCCACATGATCATTTGAACATTCACTATCACCCAGGACACTACCTTGGTAATAGTGGGGAGGTGAATGCAATATAATATCATGAGGAAGTTGAATATTAATTAAATCAACATAGTTTGCATAGGCATAATGGCCAAATAATGGCATACCAATTTGATTTTAGGATTGACATTTCTCTTCTTCAAATGGGTATATTAAAGCTTCAAAATCTTGATAATTTGATTCTTCTGGTTTTGTATTTGAAGATGTATGGATTAGAGGAATTTCAATATCATCCTAAACTAAAAGGTTATCCCAACCCAAAACAAGAGTTTGAAAACTACAAGAAGGTTGCATAACAATTAGATTTAAGCCTTACAAATACATGTCTCCTTTGATTAAGTACAATATCGTCCAATGTAGTTTGACATTCATCGCTTCTTATATCAGCATAAAAATGAAGTAGAAACATGAATGTCAAGGTGATGGTGGTCCAAGGTTTCTATTTGAGTAATAATTTGTAGATCATTAGACAAGTTATAAGGATCACAATATGATTAATCATCATTTTGACATGGAGGAATTTGAAAGAGGGGAGAAATATAGAATTTTTTTTCACTTTTTTTCTCTTGTACTTGTGAAATATAGCCACCTTGTACCTAATCACCATGTGAACTAAAAAATTTAGAATTAAAAGAATCTGGAGAAATTACAGGAGGAGCAAAACTATTAAGAGAATAAAGGTACAAAGGGTCAAGGGTGGTGTAAATAATATAGGATGACAAGTATCCATTGAAGGAACACTACTTTCAATTGAATTAGATTCAAGATTAAAATTATGCATGTTAGTGTTATATTGAATAGTTAAGGGATTATATTCAATGGAATCATGAGAACCACGAAAGCTTCTTTGAATGAAAATTAATTCATGGGAAGAAGATAAATATCAAAAAAATAGATCAGCAATTTGGTTTTCATGTTTCACAACTCCAACCTGAGAACGAGGTACCCCTTTGTTCGATAATGAGAAAGGAGGAGGACAAGGAATAAACAGAGTAATAGATTCCTCCTCTAGGAATTTAGGTACCTCATGATCGAAAAAAGTTGGAAGAGAAATATCATCAAGAGAATTTGATTCAAATTATTTCATAGAGATTATAACCAAATGCTGAAACTTCTCACTCATGAAATGCAAATCCACATCTTCTTTGGAAAATTCACAGCAAAGGTGAAGAAATCAATTAGGAAAATCCTCTAATGATTCATCGATTTAAATTCTTATCTGATTTATCCTTTTATATACATTATGATAATTATACTTATCAAAATCTTCATGAATCTCCTTAATACGTTTCTCAAATGAATGAATATAAGCAACTGGTAATGTATGACAACAAAGCTTAACATGACCTTCACATGTGAGGGTAAACAATTTAACCTAAGCATCATTGCAATGTATTCCATTAGGAAGGAAACAATTGAATGAATAAAATCATATGCCCAAGCACGGTTGTTGGACCCTTTCCATAAAACTTGAGATGTGACAATTTATGAATGATTTCCATGGGGATTCTAAGATTTTCTCTATTAGAAAGGTATCCCAGGATTATGGTTTGGGAAGAAACCATTGAAGATAAGATATTCAAACCAAACTTAATGGGCTCAAATAGTCATCTGGTCCTCCTTCTAGTGCCACTTCTTGATAGTGCTATAATTCATCCAACACAGGGGGTCTCCCCAATATGAAGTCCCAAGTATATCTCACACCATTTGGAGTAGGAGCTCCATTGAGATAATAGGCTTGACTGTCATAACTAAAAAAATTTCCTTCACTGCAATAAATAACATAAGCGAGTATGCACATAACCTTTGAAACAAGCAAGTAAGTTGACACTATGAAGCATATGATTGCAATGTATATAAGGTTCTTTCATTGACTTAAAAGAGAAAGTGAGTCTTTAGAATAAAAGTAATAGTACTATCTTAATAAAGACACATACAAGCATACAAAGAATTGTTAATTAACCTGAAAAATATTTCACATGGTAACAATGATTGTAAAAGCAAGTGACAATACACATTCAACAAGATGCATACCAAAGCCAATGAAATAGTTAATTTTTTGTTATGAAATAGTTAATTTTCTGTAGTATGTATGAACATAAACATACACAACAAACATTAAAAGAATAGTCTTACAAGATCCATGATATATGCATGAAAATGAACTGGATTGAGAGCTTGATATATTAAGTGAAAATTCCATGATACACAATTAGAATGATTCAACACTAGCCCCAATAGTGGAACATTAAGTCACCACTTACTTCTCCAAAGAATGATCTTCCCTCCTATGCCAAGCTAGAGAAGCAAAGGTGAAATGTCGTTAAATTTAGGCATGCGGGTTTATTTATAACAATCGAGGTGACCTTTCACCTCCCATGTGACTCTTGACCTCCCTCATGACTCTTGAGCTCTTGCATGACTCTTAGAATTTTCTAGTGACTCTTCATGTTCCATTTTTGACCCATGGGCTTCTAAACATTTTACATTTTCTCATTTTCAAAATTAAATAATTACATTTCTCCAATAATGTGGCAGTAATACATGCAACAAAAAAACACTCTTGCGTTGACACTTTGAGGAGCCATAATATGGCGATTGTGACATGAAACTTCCTTGTAATGTATCACTGGAAAGTTCTTGTCTTTGTTGTTATGTCTTCATTACTTCATGATATATAAGGATTGTACTTCATCTTCAGCCTTGAAATGGTCTCGGCAAGTGTTGGAACATTTTAAGTCAACACGATCTTCCATCTCCTTATCATGGTCTAGAATTTCTTTACTCTGACATTATAGCTTCTTTGCGTCTTATCTTCATGAGTGTCCTTCTTCTAACGTTTTCTTGCTAACCTCCTTGAGTATCATCTTTCCATGATAGGGTGATAACACTTGCAAATGAAGTTCACTCATGACAAGACAAAAACAACCCCAAAATCACGTATTTTATATTTCTTTACTCATTTGAAGCTTATTGTGATGGGATCATGGACAAGGACTGAGAGAGGAGCATTGGGATGTGTAGTGAGTGAAGGATTGGGTACTATGATTTCAAAATGTTTAGTAGTAATGGAGAGGTATGACATGGATTGCGCATTGGGAAATTCTAGGAGGTAGAGATGGAATTTTTTCCCCACTTTAATTGCACAGTGGGCAAGCCTTGAGGGAGATGATATAGGTATTACGTAGTTGAGCAATAAAAGGATGAAGCGTGGCCCTACTACTTACTGATAATGTGCAGTGCATAGTGGAAGAAATATTTGGTTAAGGCATTGTCAGAGGAGAAGAGCAGAGATGTTGCTTCCTTAAAGGGGCAACTCAAGATGTTAGATACACATCCTATGAAGATAGTAGAATTAACTACAACAAAGAGGGAAAGTGAAGATTTAAAGCTAAATTGACATGATGCCCTACAAAGAATAGAGAATTTCAAGATCATATCATGCTACCAGAAGCCCAATTGCAAGGGATGAAGGAGAAAATAAATGAAAACATGCAACAATAATAAGCTCGAGACATCCTAATAGGTCAGGTAGAATCATTGACTATATCTGATGATGCAAGATAGCTACAAGCTTTGATCATATCCTGTGATGTAGATTTAAGTGATAGGAATTAGAAGGGGTTAATATGGGACTATTTCGAGCCCAGGAACATGGCGAGAAGATTGAATTTCAATTAAATGTTTTAAGAAGGAAGCATCCCAGTAAGTTAGATTTAAAAGTGGGTAGATGAAGTATTTGGGAGAAAATTGTGAAGATAATATGAAAGTAGTAGTGACGCTTGGATCTCATCTAGGAAAAGATAAAAATGATCAGGATGGTTTGCAGAGAAATGAACACATGATTCAAGGGCACTCTCGAAGAGGCTCTTGACAAAGTGGAGAAAATAATCAAATATCTAAAACATATGACAAAAGAAGAAGTTGAGGGAGAAAAGTTGAATAGAACTCATTTAGTGAGAAAATCTAATCAGATGATTAAAAAATAGCGATTAATAACATTGGTGGAGAAGAATTCATAAGATATGGCAAATGGAGTGCAGGAATTAAAGGATAAATGAGAAGTGCTTTATGATAAAACAAATTCCTTATCTTTTTGATGGACATGGTGATGTGTACACTTAAGAAGCTCTCATGAATAGCGTCAATGCTATCAAAGAAGATCAAAAAGGATTTGGAGAGGAAGATAGTCCATTACAAGGCAAGGATATTGTCAACTTATATGAATATCCATTCAAACTCATGTTCATGTTGAGACGTATTTTCAAAGAAATGGAAAAGGTGGACTATGAGCCAATTACAACTCTAGATGAGCTCATTTTGGAGGCATGTACATGTGAGTTGTCCATGGGAAATTAATGGAAGAACATGTTTTGACTCTACAAGTTGGATATCAAAAAGGAATTCCTATCACTATCATTGAGGGCTCTAATGGAAGTAGGCTCTAGTTTGATACCACTAGTGTGGGCACTGGCAGCTTTGGCACCACCAGCACCTCCACTAGCACCATCAGTAGTGCACCCACTATAATGCATGACATAAGTAGAGCCCAAGAGAGAAGGAAGGAAACACCTAGCCAAGAGAGAGATGAAGAGCTATTAAGGCCAAATCTAAAGGGGCCGACCTCATAACCAATAGAGTCTTCAAGAAACTTCTAGAAGAAGTTATTGTACAGTTGGAAATTTTGTAACAAATATTGGTGGTTTTATAAATACCACTAGTGTTTTAGGGTAGGGTCCAAGTTCTTAAGTTTATATATATAGGCATGATTTTGAAATTCAAAAGGGAGAGAAATCTTGGTTGCGAGAGAAACTCTACTATATTTTTTGGTGAATTGTTGGGAGGTATTGAAGCTATCTTAAGGAATAATTCTACAGTAACTCTTGGGTTGTATATATATTCTTATCATGTAATTTCATACCCATCTCATTTTTTGAAGTTTAAACCAATTACGTAAAAGTTTATGCAGTTTCTATGGCACTTTGAGTTGTGAATTTGATTTGTTATGTGAATTATGTATTATTGTATGAGACTTATTAACTAAAATGAATTATATAATTAGTATGATTGTTTGTCTTTGTTTTGCAAGATCTATCAAGTTAGTTTTAAGAGTAGCTTGAATTTCTTGATATTTCTAACAAGGGTTTTGCAAGAAAATGGTAAATTTCAAAATTGTATATTTTCTAATAGATAAATTCCTAAAAATATAAATTCCTACCAAATCTTAACTTATTTAAAGAAAACTACTAATTTCTCCTTTAAATTGGATAAGATATGTTCTTCATTTTTCATCCATATTTTCATATTTCAAGTTTTCATGTCAAACACAAGGGTTGTGAATGCTCTAATTTAAGATGAGCGGAAATGTAGCCTATAAAATGCATTTAATGACCAATGTTTTTCCCTTAACCTTGACTCCCAAATATATTTCAAATTTGAACATAAACCTGAGTTTAATTTGGAGATTATTCATGCATATTTTACACATTACTTTCAAGAAAATAATGAGAATGCTAAATGTGAATGATGAATCAATTTTTCAAACATATCAGAAATTAATTATATTCTGGTTTATGGATTTGCATTTAACACGGTGAGATATAGTCATACATAAAGATTTTACTCCATGGATGTGATAAATTCTTCATTTAATGTTTCTTTCTGGTGACATTCTATAGGAGGAAGTAACATGCAACAATTTTGTACTATTTCCAGCAATTGCGAAGAATTGAATTGAATCCAGAGAATAATTACACAATCATTCTAAACACACACTTACAGGAACAATTTAAATATACGGTCTTATTTAGATGCATTATGAGTCATATCAGCCTTTGAACCATGTTTTTTCAAAGAACCATGGATTAGAACATAGAGGTCAAAGGGTATAAATTACAAGGAATAACATTAAATAACAATATTGTGCAATGTACATTGATCTAGATAGGATATCTCAAGATTAGAGAAGAAAATAAGATCACAACTAGATGTTCCCAAGATTTGCATTACAACATAGTGTAGTGTGACACTGGGCCCCAACATCTTGAATGAAGGGCCATGGTTTTGGGGTAATTATAGGTTTTTCATTACTCCCCGATTCCAAAAATTTGATGTTATAACTATGGTGGTTTCTACAATTCCAGTGTGGGTGACACTTCAAAATATTCCCCCACCTTTCTGGTAGTACATACTCCTTGAGGATATTAGGAACACACTTAGAAAATTCAAGGAAATAGGTTGTGAAAGGATAGAGAAAGTGTTTTTATTTTTATTTTGTCAAAATATGTGTAAAGATAGAACTTAATAAAGGGCTACCTGGCCAAATTCAAATGAAACATAAAAACTTTTGTTGGACCCAAATATTATATTATGAGAATATGACATTTAGGTGTAGAACATGCTTTGAAACTGGGCACTTGTAGAACTTATGTTCTCAAGAAAAAAAACACAAAAAAGAAAAAGAGGTAAGTTTATAAACAAAAAGGATGAAAATTTCCAAATCCACACTTTTTAGATGAAGAGGAATAGGAAAAAATGGAGAGCCAACTAGTCCAAGCAAAAGAGGATATATAGGTTCATTATGGAAATCATGTAGTAGGGGAAGATGAGGTGCATTTTGTTGCCTCTCTTAATCAAAATAGGGTGGGTACAAAATCATTCCAAGTTTCAGATCATGAGGCAAAAGAGAGACTCATGGAGGATGGGGTTAGTGGGCACAAAGTGTGTCCATGTATAAAAAAAATTGAGTCTCAGATAAAGAATATCCTCCAAAGATATTTGTGAGTGTGTTGACTTTGAATCTAGTTGGCCCCAATCCTTGGGAATGGAAACAAGTTGAAAAAAATAAATGAAAGAAGGGAAGATAAGTGATTTCTACATTACATGATTTTCCCCATTGTACAATATGCTTTTTTGTCTTTCGTTTATGTATCTCTTCAAGCCAATTTTGGATGTCTTCTTAGAATTCTTTAAGCATAATCTTTTTTATACATACACCACACAAGATCTAGGCAGGTCCATGTATATACAAAATATGTCTTCTTTCTAATTTGAATGGAATTATGGTTTTCTTTTGGCGGGAAAAAATGTTAATAAAAATTAATATTAAAATTTGTTTTATTTGTTCAATTTCATGTTCATATTCATATTGAAGTTTGCCATTACATTCAACGAACTTCAATGAAAAAGTTCGATTTGATTTAAGGTTCAAAGAATTTAAAATTTCAACCTAAAAATTTGTTTAACCCAATGACTTAGTTGATGACATGATAGTTCATATATGTGCACTCTCTTGAAATAGGAAAAAAAAGAAATTCTAGTAATACATACATAAATTTATCTGGGAATGTCCAAATTAAATGGGAGTATTAAGAGTTTGAAGATAATTGCGTAATGCATCTTGTAATGATTTCAATAGTATAGGATTAAATTTTCTGAAGTTATAATCGTTTGAAGGTCAAACTAAAGGACAATCCCCAAATAACATCTTAAAAAGGTACAATCAAACTAGAGTTTTATAGTTTTTTATTGGAATATATGTTTGGATTGGTTCAAAAGAGTGTGATAGAGGAACAATGCTAGACATATGTTCATTAACTCGATTCTTAGCTTCTTATCTTATAGACTCAAAAGACTAGTCAAAATGTTAATGAAGGTTTCAAGAATAAACTTTATGGAGGAAGTGTTTAGAACTTAGATTTTAGTGTGTCTTAAAAAAATAGTTAAACCCTCGTTAAACCCAGTTCAACAATAACTCAATTTAAATAAATTAAAATCAAATATTTTTAAGTTCACATTCATGTTCATATTCTTCATCTTGAAGTTCACCATTACATTCAATGAACTTCAAAGAACAAGTCCAATTTGGTTCTAGGTTTTGTGAATTTTGAAATTCAACCTTGAAATTGTTGAATCCAGTGACTTAGCCAAGACATGGTAGTTCAATGACTTAGCCAAGACATGGTAGTTCATATGAGTATACTCTTTTGGAATAAGGAAAAAACAATAATTTCTAGTAATACAGGCATAACCTTATCTTGGAAGGTCCAAATCAAGTGGGAGTAATGAGAATAGGAATATAATCCCAAATTGAATGTTATAAAAATTTCAACAATATCGTATCAAAATTGGTGATATTATAATACGTTCAAGATCAGGCTAATGGAAAATCCCCAAATAAGATCTTAGGTACATTAACTTGATACTTTTATAACTTTTTAATCAAGTATATGTTTTGGGTTGATTAAAAAAAATTGTGATAAAGAAACATGAGAATTTGGGTAAATATTATTTTTGTTTTGCATGGAAGGGGGTGTTTTATATATATATATATATACTAAAACTAGAGAGTTCATCATTGACACAAGGAGACGAATATCTATGTAAAAATATTTCTAGTTTTGTGGATATAATCTATAAATCCTAGAATATACAATGATAATATAGGTTGACATCATACATTTGGAAAATAAAACACAATTATAAATCTTCAAAAATTATCTCAGAGAAAAAATTAATAATTAATTAAAAGAGATGGGAAACAAATTAGACGATCTCAAATAAATGAAACGGGGGTGCTTGAAATATATAACATGCATCCTTACCCCAAATTCACCCTGTCAGGAAAATGATAAAGAAAAAATCATGCTTGAGTACTGGTCAAATATGAAGAAAAATACATTAGATTTGGAGAACATAGGGTTGGATTCTAATACACATGATCATTCATCACCACACGATCCACATTATTATGGGTTCAATTTGAGTCCAAGAAATTACTTCATTCCATAGATCAATATGAAGAATTGTGATGGTGATTATACTATAATATACACATTTTAGATGGACCAACCCTATGATCTACATTAAGTGACAATTTTAGAAATGATGACTATTACATCCTTGTATTTCGAACCTAATCAATTTTTGTGGTACCAATAATTTTTTTTATTGAAAAATGGAGTCTATTTTTTCTTGGTCTAGTTTTAAAGATGTTTCATAGTACAATATGGTAATATTAAGAGCAACATCTTCTTCAAAGAATCAATAAATATTAGTATGAAACGTTGATAAATATAACATATTCAACACTTTCAGAAGTCGAATCTTAGATTGAAGAATATTATAGAGGACAGTTTGTTGGATCTCATTATGGGAACTTTAAATGATGAAATTTATAATGACATGCACCTATTTGAACCTATATATTTAGAGAAAATATAGTATAAAAAGGAAAATTGAATTAAAATATGGCTACTAGAAAGGCAACCACTAACCCATATAGACAGGGTAATTCTCCCATTTTTAACCTTACTTAACCTATAGGGTTATCATCTCAACAAATGTATTAAAGAATAGAAAAGGAGATATGTTTCAATCTTAATGTAAAGTACAACAAAAAGGACAAATAATCGAGTGAGAAGAAATTATTCTATATAGATTTTGAAGAGGAAGAATAGAAAGAATTGGAAGAGACTACTCCAATTATATATTTTCATACTTTGGCTCATATTAGTATTCAATAATGTTGATATATTTTAGTAGTAATCATAATTTCATTAATAATCATTTGACAAAAAGTCTTAATTACTTTATATATATAGCACCAAAGTTTTAACTCATAATTTCATTAAGGAAATATGATTGAAAGCAAGAAAAAAAATGGAGAAAGAAACAATAGAACTAAGATAAAATAAGTATTGGAAGTAATACCATGTAGTTAAAAAATGAGATGTAACAATAAATAAAGAAAACTAGTTTGAAACCATGCAACATTGAAAACTATTTGAAACCATGCAAATTATTGAAAACCATTTGAAACAGTGCCATTATTGAAAATTTCTTGAAACCATGGCCTATTGGAAATTTCTGGAACCACTTGAATTCATGTAAATTATGAACCACCTTTGAATTGTAATGGTTTAGGATAACCCAAAAAGCCTAAGGATGTGAATTAACCAATGAAAACCGTTACATTTCCATATATTATTTACATGAATTACAATTCATGGAAATTTATTTACAAGAGGGATTAGAAAAAATGGTTGTCACATAGGTGCTCCAAAAATTATAACATTAGCTTGATTGATTCTTGATATCCTTATAGGAGTTAAAAGAGAGAAAATATATCAAGATATAGAAGGAGTAAGAGTATCCCTCCTTCCAATGTGCATGATGAGAAGACATTGTTTGTTAAGCATATACCAACATTAAATTTTTGTGACATCCATAAATCATATATAACATTTAATGGTTCCTTGAATCCTGAATGATGATCCCTACCTTTGAAAACCTCAAAAGTTCCTCATTTCAATCCTCACATGAAGGTTATGATAATTGTTTAAAGAGAGCATGCTTTTTAAAGATTTACAAAGTGTAGTGCGGATTCATGATTGCACAAAAAGGAGTGTATTAATTCACATCACTATAATGCTCCATGGAAGGATCATGTGATAAATCAATATTAAATGTGTAAATAGTAAATGCAAAAGAAACAAATTAGCATGCACATATTTATGACATGCTAGAAATGTTTACAATGTTAATCTTCTTAGACTATGGCAATCTAATGTCGATTAATTTCATCTAGTTGTTTCTCAACATGTAATTGTGAAATGTATTTCAAAGTATGGTTCAAAAGTAAAAAAGAGGAACCTTATTTTAAACTTTGTCAAGATTTGATGAAAATAATTGAAAACATAAAAGACATTGTAAATCCATTTTTTCATGTGCATAAAAAGGGTTCCTTATAAATACATATAGCTTTATAAATCTTCTTACCCCTTATTGTGCCCTACTTGATTTTTATGCTAAAATTTCCATGTACATTCTCCCCAAGAAAAAACACTCAAATCACTTCTGCCCCTCTTCACCACAAATGGTAACAATGTACATGCATTTTTGATAAGACCTTGGAGCATATTTTGTGTTCTCTAAATCCACTAAAACCTCTATCTCTTGATTTATTTGTATTTCATTATCAACAATTTCATTCTTCTTCTCATACTTATCATCCCACATCTCTCCCACTTTTTGTTTGGAACTGTGATTTTTTTTTTAGTTATGATAAGTAGATTCCTTTAAGAAAGTTCTTCTTACTATTGTTTTATGATAATTTTAGCTACACATTTTAAAATTCTAAATAATATGGTGCTTCTAAAGAAGAAAAATGTTTCTAACTAATTTGATCTTATATAATAGGCTTTCAAATATTAACATACTTAAAACTAGTTGAATAAGTTCCTTGTATAATGGAGTGTTATTTTTGTAATGCATGGTTTTTTTAGTCACAAATTATCTTATATACAATTAACTTTGTATCCATTTATAGATATACATTTTTTTTATCTCATGAAATAAACTTGGCCCTTCAATTTGGTAATCACTAGCTGGATTTTTCAAGAATCTCACATTCACTTGAATTCAAAAGATTCACGATATCATTAAGTTAGTAATAATTCCCTATAAAATATGTATTTAGAATTCCTATATAAGAATTTAAACTTAATTTCTATTAGTATGTAGCTGAACAACCTTGCAAATTATTATACAATACATATTATTTATCAACATTGCTAGATCTTCATCCTCTTCACATCTTTGAGCCAGTCTCTTTGGCGTTTTTAGTAAACTCTCTAAATCTTGTGATTTTATTCCTAACACCTATTCTTTTTTAATCACTTAAATCTATTTCATTCTCTTTTCACAATCCCTTTTAATTAGCATTGGATTTCATCTAAAATGTTGATAAATGAGATATATGAACAAAAATATAATACCATCCTTGTTACAGCAAGGATCACTTTCTCTAACCAAAACTTTTAACTCATTCATTTATTTTCGGGACTAAGACTTAGTGTTAGTAAAGAAATAAAGTAGGCATTGTCTCCCTTGCCTCATTGTGGTGAACCTGTTGTGGAATTTGGAACCTTTCTCAAAGCACTAAATCTTCCATCTCCCTATATTCTCACATAGTATAATTATGAAATAAGTGACCCATCATCCACACATCATTTATTTTCTTGGAAGGAACAAACATCCCATAGTGTAATTAGGGGAATCTGATTAAAGGATCATGAACCACATATCCACATACTTGCAATTCAAACCCTTTGTATGTGCACTATTCACCTTGCACACACCATCACTACTACACATTTTTTTTTTTACTAACCATTACAAGTACATTAATTTCTTATATTTTACTTTGAAAATTTTCACCCAAATATAGCATAAAACTAAGAGGATTTAAATAAGTGACCCTAACCCACATATTTTTTTTACTTGTTTTGATCATTCCAATTCACACCAAACCTAGCTTAACTAGGAGGAAAGTAAGTGGCCCTAAATCAACAAATATTTTTTACTTGTTTTTCTAACCAAAGCTTTTCTTTCATTCATTTATTTTTGGGACTAGGACTTGGTGTTAGTAAAGAAAGAAAGTACGTAGTTCCTCCCTTGCATCCTTGTCGATAACCTTTGGTGGCATCAAGAATTTTTCTCAAAACATTAAAGCTTCCATCTCCCTATATTCTCACATAGTATAATTAGGAAAGAAGTAAGTGGCCCACCATCCACACATCATTTATTTTCTTCAAAATAAAAAACAACACATAGCGTAATTAGGGGAAGTTTATTAAAGGATCATGAACCACATATCCACATACTTGCAATTCAAACCATTTGTATGTGAACTATTCACGTTGTACACACCATCACTACTAACCAAATTTTCTTACTAACCATTACAAGTAGAGTAATTGCTTATATTTTACTTTGAAATTTTGCACACAAACATAACATAAAAATAGGAGGATTTAAGTAAGTGGTCCTAATCTACATATATTTTTAAGTGGTCCTAATCTACATATATTTTTTACTTGTTTTTCTCATTTTAATTCTCACCATACCTATCTTAACTAGGAGGAAAGTAATTGGCCCTAAGTCCACAATTTTTTTTTTTTTGTTTTCCTAACCAAAGCTTTTAATTCATTCATTTCCTTTCAGGACCAGGACATGGTGTTAGTAAAGAAATAAGGTAAGCAGTGCCACCCTTGCGTCCTTATGGTGAACCTGTGGTGGCATCTGGATTCTTTATCAAAAAAATAAATCTTCTATCTCCCTATATTCTCACATAGTATAATTATGAAATAAGTAAGTGACCCATCATCCACACATCGTTTCTTTTATTCCAAGGAAAAAGCATAAAATATTATAATTAGGGGAAATGTAAAATATCACCACATATCCACATCCATTCACATTTTGTATGCTCAAAATTTTCACATGCATGCACATTTACCCCACACACTAAGATGACTTAAACCTTATATAAAGGGTATCCTCTTTCTGGAATATTTGTAATTAGTTTATTTGAGCTTATATTTTGTTCAACACCCTAAGTGAAGTAAAATGTTTCTCAAAATGACCTTAACCTGAACATACTAAATTATCCATAGGGGCCACAAGATAATTTATGGTCAGGCTAGGACCACGGTGGTAGGAAACACATCAGTCGTTGTGGTTATTTTTCATATTGAAACATAGAAATTTGTCTTTTAGGGAGCTTAAAATCCTGCATCATCTACTGAAAAATCTGGTACATGGAAAGAAACCCATGAAGGGGGTAAGCCTTAAGTGGCAGATAATCATGTTTTCATCCAACATGTGGTAGGGGTTCTAGGTCCAAACCTAACAACTAGAAGTTGAGATTCATCCATTCCCAATGGATGAAGATTACTTAGTGGCCAAGTCTTAAGGCATCCTTCCATATAGATTGAGGTGCGAGAGAATTTAGAACTGGGGCGATCCTAGTTAGGCTAATGGAAGCATCACTAGCTCTTTTTGGAGGTAGCCTTAGTACATTAGGCCACTATAACCATCCCCATACAATTGTTGTTCTTTTTTCTACTGGAATTGTCACCAGTGAAATTAATGACGTGGCCCCAATACCATGTTCTAAAATATTCACAAGTCCCAGTTACGAGTTGAGTAGAAGGACATTAGGTCTTTTTAGGATTTTCTCTCATACACAAAACCTCAAAAAACCTTTTTTGTTGATTGTTTCACACATTAGAATTAAATGGAAAATTAATCATTTACTTTTTGCTTTGTCTTATGTATGTGATTCATTTGGTTTTCCTAAAGCAAATTCCCCTCACCATATTTTTACACAAACTTACTAGGGAACCCAACATGGGTTACCCATCGCTCTAGGTGACTACAATATCTCCCACCATTACAAGGAGCAATATTTGGTCTCTCACCGTTATGGCATAGAAAATATGACTGAGCCACCTTGTTTGGCACATCCATTCTTGGAGCCACCTTATTGGGATCTAACTCCTCTGAAGACAGCCACACCACTATCCCTCAGGGAAATACAAACACTACCCCGTAGGGTACTCCAACCAACCCCACCTCACGTCGTACCCCAACCAATACTACTCTGCAGGGTACACCAATACCAACACCAAGACCAACACATAAGGTCATTACATCATGGCTAACACCATCAAGATACCATTTGTTTCTTATTTAAATATCCTAAATTTGAAGAAACTCACAAATGATCCCATTTCTCATAATCAAGAATGCCCCTGCATGCTAGCTAATTTACCATTGGATATCCATAAATTCAAAGGAAAATAGGACAAATACGTAGTCAATTATATCACATCACCTTCCACCTATAGTGGTTTCTTAAATAAACGTGTGTAGATCTACTATTCACTTGTCTTATGATTGTGATTCACTTGACTTACAAGTATATCTTGTATTTGAATATTTAGGAATGGAATTTGATCAGCCACATGAGGAATAGGATGTGTTGTATCAACCTGATTAACCGCATGATGATAAAGATGTACCCTATCGAGTTGATCAACCAATAGAGGAAGAACATGAGCATTATCAAGCTAATAAAATATCACTAGGGAAACACTATCTACCATATCAAACTAACAAACCACTAAAGGAAGAATATGTTCCCTATCAAGTTGATAAACCACCAGAAGAATGGTTTTCTCCCTCTCAAGTTGATATGATAATAGGGAGTTGCAGTGGTTTGAAAAGGGGTGGGAGGTTTACAGATAATTTGGATGCAAGCACAATAGAGGACCTTTGGGAGCCTATCCTCTAATACTGTTAGAGACCATGTCAATAAAATCATTCGACAATATTTTGAGAAACATTTAGTTATTCCAAAAGGTCATATACTACATGGGTTGCTCAAACATAAGAAACTAAAACATGGCACAAAGATTATGGGTGTCCAAGATAGTAAAAGAAGGAAGACACATATGAATGTCACTAAAAATATATTAAAGGAATTCACTATGTTTGGAATATCAAGAAATCCTTATGTTTGAGCTCCTCGTTAGGTAATTATAATTGTTATTGTTGCACCAAGTACACTAAGACAACAAAATTTGGCAACAATGTTAAAATTGGTCCATGTTTTGAGTAAAACATTACACATGCATACCAAATTCAGGGTTAGAGTAAATGAAAATGATGAATATGCTTGTTGGGATCTTATCACCAGGAAACCCTACCAAGACAAAATTACAACAGGATTCAGAGCACTTGTGGTAGAGTTTTGGGGCAGCCATTTCTGTGTTACTACAGATAGAAAGCATGTCATATGACATTACTATTGGCTTGAAGGGGCCTGACCCAGGTTCAATAAATAACCTAACAAATCCCTACACTACTAGCCCTTTTGGCATCAACCCATAGAGCGTAGATGGAAGTCTCACCCGAAGAAATATGGAGGGATGTTGGAACCAAGTTTCCACACCCTGAGATCGTTGTGGTGTCATTTGATTCCTTCTAGCATTGCCTTTGCGTAGGTTGCTTCCCTTTAGGGAATGCGGGACAAGCCCTATATTCCCACCTTCAATACCTCCACGAAAGGGTATGATCGAACTTTGTGCAGCCCTATCCTGCTGCTTAGGTACTTTCGCACTCCTATAGCAGTGTGTCGTACAAATTCCCCAATTAATCTAAGTGACTTACTTACCTTATCAAATAATTATAGTTAATACCGCGTAAACAAATATTCGTAATTATGTTCAATTATTCAATGTAATTGTGGTTAGTCATGCACCATATAAGCACAATAAAGGAAATTCATAAGTAAAATATCCAGATGCATCAACAGAAAAAAGACAAATAAATTGCAGAATATCTATCTTTATTAATATCTTCCAAGTGTTTACAAACTCCGTTCACCCTTCGCACACAGTTGTAGGGGTCCGCGCACTTAGCTACGAACTTCTACCCTAAGCCTCTGTGCACTTAGCTGCAGAGTCTCTACCTGTGCTACGACCCAAGACTTAGACTTCTTACTTCAGATCTACGACTCTCTTTCATTATTCATCATTCTATGTCTCTAAAACTACTTAGAGCTTAACTATTTTTATACAATCCCATGGTTCACGGACCATGGGTAGATCTCTTACAGCCGACTTTACTTTACAGAACTAAGGGCAGACTACCCTTTATGACACTTAACACCTTCATGCTCCATGACCACAAAATGCAGAGACTTTACCATTTTATTACAAAATTTAACTCAAACATGGGATTTTAGCCCCAAAATTTCCCTTGGGGGATCTCGCTCCCAACAAGCCCCCAACAAGCCCCCAACACAAACATCATGACTTGCCCTTGAGTCACTTGGTAGGCACGAAGATCTTTGTACAAATCCCATCTAGTTCAACCCGTATGACCACTACCTCGGTCGTGCATTGAGCTGCCGCCTACTTCGCATCTTCCACTATATTCTCATTCATTGTTCCTGCGCTGTCATCCTGAAGCTTTTGTTGTCTCACTTTAAGAGTTACAAGCTTGCCTTCAATATTTCCTATGACTACGTAAGCTTCCTCCAGCCAGGGCTTTAGTCGTGTCCTCAACATTGTTTCCTTGTGCAATGCTGTGTCCACCTATTCCTTCAGCTGCTTGGCCTCCTACAGCTTGGCTAGCCTTTGTGTCAGTGTGACGGTTTGTACTGTGCCCTTACCTTCATCGTAGCATTGTTGTAGCTTGCGTGCTTCCATCAATAGACTTTATACATTTGGGTCCTTCTACAAGCTTGTTAGGACCTCAAATGATTGCTTGAACAACTGCGTGCAGTCCGTTATTGCACTTTCCACTGCCATGACTGCCTTTGTGACAGCGATCGTCCATTGTTCCCTTACTTCTAGTGGTGTGGAGGGCTAGGCCCTCAACCGTAACTCGATAATTTGTAGGTTCAACTACAACTAAACTAACACCATCTTAGTCCGAGTATCATGTACCCCTGTGGCCAACTTATGGATGCGTACCTTGACTGGCTCTTCCTCTAGAATGGTCAACTTTGGGACCATTTTGCATGCCTCCTCAATGACGTGCATAATATTCTTGCTCTGGTTAGTTGCCTCGGTCTCAGCAACGATGGATACATTTCTTTGTAGGTCCATTTGTTCATTGTTGATCTATTTTTCTCTCATCACTTGGAGGGTGCGATGCTCTCGGGCCCTCATTTATGCAATTACTCCATCCTGCAAGAGGGGGAGTGCTTCACGTGGAAGCACTGCTGGGTTCAGCTCAACTCCCTTCAAGGTACTGATAGTGGGCTTGTCAGCTTCATTGTCTGTGGTTAGTGCTCCATCCAGTAGCACTATCTCACTGGAAGCCTTCGTGCACAGCATATCGACAACCTCTGAAGTGTCGATGGCCAAGCTGGTAGACACTGTACCAGTCTATGACGTGCGGGTCTACAATTCCTGAAACCCACTCTAGATAGCCCCTAGTATGATTTGTTTCTACTGTTCAAATTGCTGCAGGGCCTCTGTAGTGACATCTCTATCTGTTTCACTAATATCATGTAACTCACCCTCCGTCAATGTGATAGGTTCTAGGGAGGTCTTGGTCGCCTTGGATTCCTTTCTAGACCCTCCCTTTTCCAGGTTTCTTGTGCACTTAATGCAGGCGGATGTCTCCTAAGGGTCCACGTTGTACTGCTCTGTGTATTCCTCTTCGATCTCAGGTGAAGGCGACCGCACACCTCTGTTAGAGCCCTGCTTTGTGCCATCTATCTGTTTTCTTGCCTCCTTTCTTTCCTGCTCTGCCTGGGACTTTTCAATGGCTTCCTTTTCCCTCTTCTCAACCAGTCATGCCATCTTTGGCTTGGAATCCTCCTTCTTCTTCTATGCAGTGGACTTGTTTCCACCCACCACCAAGTACGTGGCAGTGCACCACTCCGCTGGCCATTAATCAAGCACCACATCGATGGCATCATCCATGGCTAGATATGGCAAGTCGTACCACTTCTGCGTAGGGTCCTTCCGCGCCCTGATTGATACTCGATGGAAATAAACTTTAAACTCAGCGTAACCTTGTAGGTTGGCATACACTGTGGGTAACAATCGCGGCTTGCAATTAATGGCCAACATGATATTCATCTCCATCAAGATCCAGAAAATATTGCTGTCCCGAACTCGCTACGCATCCTTGGTCACCCAGACCGAAGCGTACTTCACTTCTTGAGGGAGGTATGGTGCGAATAGAGGGAACTAGTTGTCCTCTGGTAGATCCCATGCTACCAACAAAATCAACAACAAGAGCCACGTGTAGTGGAATGTCTTGCTTTGCTCTTGTGCTTCGCGACAGTTCGCCAGGAACTCTCCGCGAAGGTAGTCCAACCAGTTAAAATGAACTCCTTCTGTGTGTTGTTGTGTGAGTGAAATAACAGGCACTGACACCTCATCAACGCAACACTTCCACATCACCTTCCCTACAAATATCTGCATTGCTACCTTCATAGTGGGGTCGCAGATGCTAGAGATAGCATACCAGCATGATTTCCTCACCAGTTTAAATTTTTCCTTCATTGACTATGTGAGAGCCTGCTCGTCGGCCTTGCTACTGAAGATCATTGCTGGATTCTCACCAGTATACGATAACCATATTATGCGGTGAATCAACATATCTATGATGGTTATCAGCTCCTACAGCTACAGACACCATTCATGCACTAAGCACAACAGCTGCTTGATGACCAAAACTGTTAACAATGTGTGGTTATAGTGCGGCACCTAGAGTAGGTTGAGCAACCTTGCCTTCTCCACTCCTTTGAGCCACCTCCACAGCTCCAACATGGTCATTTCTGTATTTGTTTCTATGATGTGGCGCATCAGCTTCTCAGTCGCCAGGTGCAGAAACTTCTCGTGGTTCACCAAGTCTTAGTCTTCAAGCTTCAGTATTGGCACCCATGCCAAACACGGACGGTTGAAAGAAATTTCATCCAGTAGAAGAGGGGTTTGCAGGGATTCTTACTCTCATCAATTACCTTTGGGACCTTGGGTTTAGGCTTGCACAGAGGGACATACTCCGGCAACTGTGTAATATGGTCTGTACCCTGGGCTTCAACCTCCTCTACTTCCATTCTCGCATCCTCATCATCCATCAAGATGTCTTTGATATCTTCCTCATCGAATTCTATGTTTATAGCCTTGCGTTTCTCTTGTGCAGTAGGCTTTGGTGGGTTTCACCTTGGTGAGGCGCGCACTGTTATGGCAAGTTTTCTTCCCTTGTTGTCCTTCACGGTTTCCTTGGTTGGGTTTGGCTTTGGTCTCAACATTCTCAGGGATTTAGGGACCTCCAGCAATACTTCAGCTACTTCTAGAGCAGCTACATCGGGAGCAACTACTTCTGCCTGTTTTTCCATTTCTTGTGTCGGCTCTTCTACAACTTTCTCTGTATTGATAATTTTTGGGGGTGCTAACATAATGCTCTCTATCAGTGCTCATGACATCTTCGGCAAGTTCGCAAATGTAGGAGTCTGTTTGAGAACCTAAATGAACTCTGGGTCCATAGGTGTCTCAGAGATCAAAAACTTAATTATCAAAATGCCAAGTGTTTCTTGCTCGACAATCACTTGTAATTTATAGGGCGTTTTGAATTCAAATCCGACCATTCCCCCCAAAATCGGTTCATTAATGGCAGATTGGCGACAAATTTTGAAGGATCTAAGCCATAAATTTCATCTTAAATGCCGACCACCCGCTCCATTTGGCCTCACTTCTATTTTATTTTCATGAATAGTGACCATAACGGTCACTTTCCAGCCGACCTGCATGATTTCTCCCTGGGTAGCGCAGCTCCCTCCACACTGCCATGGACCCAGTGACACTCCCTTACTTCGCACCATCTTCCAATCGCACAGCTCCCCAACTCAGGAAATGTAGTTTATAGTCTCGCACCTCCTTTCAAATGCCTGGAGAGCTAATACTACGCTATCTTCATCTAGTCACATGGCCAGACTGCTAGTGTATGGCTTCGAGTGACTCCCATTCACCTTTTCGGGGAAGGGTTCTCCATTCAATTTGACTAGCTGTACCACTCCTCCATCGGTAATCTCCTTAATAACATAAGGTCCTAACTAGTGCATCTTGAAGTTCACTAGAAATTTATCAAACTTGCTATCATATAACAAATCCAGGTCATTTACCTTAAATGAGCACAACTTAATGTGTCGATCATGTCATGCCTTTTGGCGCTGCTTTTGGACTTGCTGGTGAAATCCAGCCAAAAATCTCTCTTCTTCTAGCTCATCCATCTGTGCGAGCCTCTCCTCCAGGGCTCCATGATCTGTCATTCCTATGAGAACTACTATGCACAGACTAGGCACGATGTATTCCATAGGCATTACCACTTCAACCCCATAGACGAGCCTAAAGGGGGTTTGTCCAGTCAACTTCTTGCAAGTCGTTCGATAAGCCCATAATATTGTAGATATGTGTAGGTCCCAATGACTTCCCTGAGCATTTCCAACCTTGGTCAATGCATTTTCAAGCACTTTTTTGAATGCTTCCAATATCCCATTAGCCTACAGGTGATAAGGTGTGCTCTTCTGGTGATATACCTGAAATTTCTCATTGAGTGCATTGATCGTCTCATTCAAGAAGTTTGTACCACGATCACTCATCAAGATCTTTTGACATCCAAATCGCATCAGTACATGCTCAAATAGGAACTTCACGGTAGTCATGCCCATGCAATCCTTCACCCACTGTTCCTCTACCCAATGAGTCAAATACTTCGTCGCAATAGTAATGTACCTTCCTCTTGTCTTTTCTTGTGGCTGAATGGGTCCTACAAAATCTACTGCCCACTTCTTGAAGGGTTGCAACATCATTTGTGGATTCAAAGGCATCTCATCACTCCACGATAGCCTGCCAGTCCTTTGACACACATCAAATGCCTTGCAAAATGGTTTTGAGTCCCGATGGAGGGTTGGCCACCACAACCCTATGTGTAGAATCTTCTGCACAATTACTCTCCCTGCATAATGTCCTCCCGCGTCACCCCCATGAGCGTCTGTGAAGATGTGCTTCTTTCGAACTTAGGTACATACCGTCACAATATCTCATTAGTCCCCATCTTGTATAGATGCCCAATAATGACAAAGAAATGTGTTGCGTGCACCACTAATTCATTTTTCTACTGGACAGTGTATCCTTTTGGTGCAGTACCTGTCGTTAGGAAATGTACTATATCCTCAAAATGACCAACTGTGACATGCACTGGAAATAGTTGCTTGTCAGACAATCCCTCTTCCAAGTTAGTGGGTTCCTCCCCTATTTCGATGCACGATAGATGGCCTGGTCCCGTGTTCAGTCATCTAGGCTTCACAACAACTTCAAAATCATACTCCTGGAATAATAAGAGCCACCTGCAGATTCCCCACCCCCCAACATAGGCTTATTGACAAGGTACCTCAGCACGGAGTGATATGTATACATCTAAAAATAGCCTCCCAGTAAGTAGTTCCTATACTTCTAGAGTGCATACACCATAGCTAGCCCTTCATGCTCAGTGGTGGAATAGGTCTTCTCCGCTTTGGATAATCTTCTGCTTGCGTACATGATAGGATGATCCAAGCCTTCTCAACTAGCCTGTGTCAGTACTTCTTCCAATGATATACATGATGCGTCGACATATATATGAAACTCTTTCTTCCAATCCAAGAAGACTAGAATTGGTGCAATGACCATATTTTCTTTCAATACATCCAAGCTCTTCTTACAGTCATCGTTCCAATAGAATGTGACATCCTTCTTCAACAATTTCTCCATAGGTGCGGTGATCTGGGCATAACCTTTGATAAACTTTCTATACTATCTTGTATGTCTCAGGGTAACACACAACTGTTTCACACTCCTCGACACTTCCAAGTTTAGTATCACCGTGATATTTGCGGGGTCTACCATCAATCCCTATCTACAAATCACATGCCCTGAAACGTTCCCAAAAGGAACACAAAACAAACACTTCTTGAGATTAAGCATGATCTGGTATCGTTGACAGGTATCCAGCATCAGGCGCAAGCTTTCTGCATGGTGTTTAACTAGCCAAAATACAGTCCAGTCATCAAAATATACCTCTAGAAACTTATGAATAAATTCCTTCAATGCAACAATAACTACACGTGAGAAGATCACAGGTGCATTCTTCAATCCAAACGACATTACAACTTACTAAAAATACCCCATTCAGTCACGAAGGTTGTCTTGCTCCTATCTTCTAGCATGATTTTGATCTGGTGGTACCCAGACAACCCATCAGTGAAGGAATATGCTTCTTGGCCACCTACATTTTACAAAAATTCATCAGTGAACGGAGTCGGGAAAGGATCATGTACACAAGCGTCATTCAATTTTAGAGATCCATGCATATCCTTATTTCATCCTTTTGCTTATTTTCTTGTACCACCATTAGACTTACCCTGTCAGATTCTTCCATAGGCTCAATGATGCTTGCTGGGAGCATCTTGTCCAGCTCTAAGAAAACCTTTTCCTTACATTTCAAATTGAGACGATAAGGCACTTTCTTAACCAGCTTCGTGTTAGGTTTCAATGTAATATTCATTATTCCTAGGTCCCTAATTATCCCTTTCAGATCCGTAAACTTGGTAGGGAATAAATCCTGGTAGTCATGGAGCAATTTAGTGACCTTATCCACCATCACGTCATCCTAGTAGTCTCCAATATTTGCAAATTTGGGTTCTGCCTCTGTACCAATGTTTACTTGTTTTGTTTTCAACAACGTGGTTATATTAGGGTTCTCAATTTGCGGTCCTTGAACCTTGAGGTGACCTTCTGTTTCTGGAATGTTAATATTCCATGGATCCTCATCCTCTTCTTCAGAAATTACATTATAACATTCTAGTGTGTGACTCAGCTGAGTAGCCCGTTTAGGCTGAATCAAGTCTAAAGGATCCTGCAGTATCCTAAAGATTGATGCTTTCAGTTCTTGTATCGCTTCATCAATACTGTCAAACCCATCCTCAAAACTGAATGTCATCATGAATCCCTCGCGCAAGATATCCCATTCGTGTGTCCCATGGTGGAGCTTGGTCTCTACATACCAATTCATCGGTACAATATCCAAGGTGTGACAGAACAAGTGCACCCATTTAGGTTGGGGCTTTTCTCCATAAGCCTAGGTCCATTTGGCCAAATGTGCGCACTAATCATCCTTCCCATCATACTTATCTGTCATCCACATCTTAGGCTTCCCAATTTGTGTTCTCATCATCCTTCTACATTCACACCAATCATCAAAGCTTCCTTTATGTGTACCCCACCATCTTGCACGCGTAGTGTGTAGGGCCTGGTCCAACACTTAGAAGTGCTACTTTTCTGGTACCTCCCTTTCAAGTGCATCCAAAAAGATATCTATCTCATTCAGACCATCATAAGTAGGCATATTTATTATCTCTAAGGACACACAATGTAGTGATCAGGTCATCATGTTGCAGTTCAGCGTAGTCACTTCATGTAACTAGTTCTGCCAGCACTCTAACTCTTCATCAGAGTTCGAAGTGCAGGAACTCTCACGATCCCATGTAATTCGTCCATCCACGGTTGGATTCAACCAATATTGATCTCACATCGTTATCTTATAGATACAGTCCAAGTTGTCATTGCTTTCATAATCGCGGACTAGTTCCATATAACATGATCCCTCAGCAGGATCTAGAGGTACTAACACACGTAGTGATTTCTTCTCAAAGATCATCTTCCACTTCTTTAGATTGATTGCCTCGTTCATATCAGTGGCCCAGCCAATTCCTAAGAGTGCAGGATAGGGATTACTTTCATCCATTATCTTTATTACTTCAAAATCAGCCAGTGTGCTTGCTCCCTCAATATCCATGGTCACCCTCTACAACCATCCCATGGGGATGATCTTTTGTTGATTGGCCATCCTTAGCTGAATCAGAGACAATTGCAGCACGGGCCTCCCCATTAGTTACCAAGTCTGCTTTGGTAGGACATTCACGTCTGACCCCAAGTCCAAAATAACCTGATCCATCTCATACTCTCCTATCTGCATAGTCAGTCTCATCTCCCGTCCCATCCTTATTTTATGCTTGAAAATCTTGTGTACTACATGGGGCTCACCCAGTGTGGTTCCAGTGCATCTATTGATGAGCTCTTTTAACTCTTTCATAGCCTTACTATCACGTAGTAACTTCATATAGGTATCCAAGAAAGTTGTGAGCATAGAGGGGTCCATCCCCTGCTCGAGCTTATCCTTGCTTCCTAAGGTGGAGGCCTCAAAGAAGTTATTCTTAGCTTCCATGAAGGTTTCACGTGCATGCTCCGAATCGAACTCAGCCTCCTTCGCTGAAGCTTTACGAACCCATGTACCATCTTCTGGCTATTTCCCCTTGTCATCTCCTATCATGATTCCACTTCTGAGCATTATATTTATATTTGGATCCTCCTCGCATGGCTCAGACCTCATCATCTGCAGGTTCTGAGTCGGCGGAGGTGGTAGCACCCCTTTGTCACATATGTTAGCTATCAGCATAGGATAGTCTTCCGTTTCATGATCAAACAATGTGCAATACTTGTGTGATGAACGTGTTAGATTAGTGAAATCACGGGAATCATGTCCTAGTCCTCAACAATTAAAGCAAATCAACCACCCTCACCTCTGTTAGGTCCTCCTTTGCTCCGGCCTCATCCGCGTCCCTGAAATCCTATTCGCACCATCCCTGCACTCTGGTTAGGGGGCTGCATTTTTGGCCTGCACCTTATAGGTTGGAGTTCTATCCATCATCAATTCATTACTCTTGCAAGTATGCTCATCATGCCCTACCGACCTACAAAAGTTGCAAAACAACTATTGCGGTGTCTGTACAAACTTCTGTAGCAAGTGACAATTACCCATGGTATGTTTCCTGGATACCTCCAAGATAGCGCACCATAATGCAGGCCCCTCGCTAGGTCCTCCTTGAGCTTCTAGCCTTAAAGGCATTGGTCCCCCTCCTGAAATATAGTTCACAAAGACGGGAAATGGTCCTTGTCATGCCCCTGACTCTTGCATTTCAAGCACCATACCTCCTCATGTACCTCTGGTCGAACTATCTTGTCCTACTTCAGACTTTTCATCTCATGGAATAGATTTTCCAACTGTGCATGGATCTGCTAAACTCCTAGATTTGGATCTTGCATTAGAAATTCATGTAGTCTCATGGTGATCTCCAAGGCCTCCGCCTGAGTGGTTATCTTCTGTTGTGACAACACCACCCTTAAGCGTGGTAGGAGTGAAACAAAAAAACACTTGCGATGTTTTCCGTCTATTAGGTTCATGTTGGCTTCACAGATTGTACATTTCAGCCTTTGATCTAGTTCCCAAGGTGTCTTGCCTGGTTGCATCACAATTTATTTGAATCCCACAATTGGAAGCGCCTCATATTTAGGCCTACTGAATTCTTTATTCAGTGCTATTTAGATATTTGCCACTCCAACATTTTGGATATCATTAGAGTACTTAATATACTAGGTTAGCATGCAATATTACAGAACACTAACTAGGGTCACCTTCTTTATATGATCATTTGTAACACCTTGAGCTTCCCATACAGCCCTTACAATGAACTAGAATTGGTCCAGGTCCTCATTTCCGAAGCCTTTGAACAAAGGAAGCTTCAGTTTATTCCATATTGAACTCTGGTGGAGGTGGAGGTGGTACGAGTGAAGTTGGAGGCCATGGTGGTGAGCTCAGAGGTGGTGTTGGTGGAGGTGGTATTCGCAGGAATCCTTGTCTTATTAACTAAATAGCACTTCGTGGAGAAACCTTCGCTATTTCTTCCTCATCACCTCGCGGAGGTGAAATCAATGGACTATACTCCAAACCCTTTTTTCCTTCGTTCCTGTAACTTTTTTTGCTTCATGTAATCCCAATCATCAAGGTAGTTGCATAACCCTTCTTTTGTACAATAGCATTTTAATCCAGGTATTCAAATATTTTATGTACTTACCTCACGGTCTTTTGAAAAAGAGTCACTCTGTCTCGCTGTAGCTGACTGAGGTGTCGATCGCGAACTCAGTCACAAATCATCCTATGATGTGATCGAGCCAATGATCAACAATGCAGGTGATATTATCCTCTCATGCTTCCACTTTCTGTATTAGCTCCAGGGTCCACACAATAGGACCATCAAGTTTCCACCTTCCTTGGCTATCTGCTAGCTTCGAGATCCACTTGTATAACTCAATAGGGAAGTAGCAGAAAAAGATCTCATGGATTTCTATATAGAGGTATCTATCCAACCACTGTTCCTTTATCAGTCACAGGTTTATATTCTCCTGCTCTGTGAATTTGTGGATCTTCCTATCCAACCAGTCTCTAATCTCCTTCTTAGATGGATTCCAGTGATACGACATCACACATCTCTTATGTAGATTCTTATCCCGGCAACAAAAGCATTTGTTGGCTTGAAGGAGCCTGACCCAGGTTCAGCGTTAAATAGCCAAACAAATCCATACACTACTGGCCCTTTTGGCATCAACCCACAGAGCACAAACTGAAGTCCCACCCGAAGTAGTATGGGGGAATGTTGGAACCAAGTTTCTGCACCCTGAGATGGTTGTGGTGCCGTTTGATTCCTTCTATCCCTGCCTTCATTGAACTTGCTTTGCTTTAGTGCCTTCGAGACAAGCCCTCTATTCTCGCCTTTAGTACCTCCATGAATGGGTATGATTGACCTTTACCTAGCCCTAGGCTACTGCTCAGGTAGTTTCGTGCTGCTATAGCAGCGTGTCATACAAATAACCAATTAATCTAAGTGACTTTCTCATCATATTAAACAATTATAGTTAATACCATGTAAATAGATATTCGTAATTGTTTTCAATTATTCAATGTAATTGCGGTCATTCATGCACCATATAAGCACAATAAAGGAAATTCATGCATAAAATATCCAGATGAATCAACAAAACAAAGAAAAAGAAATTTCATAATATCTCTCTTTATTAATATCTTCCAAGTGTTTACAGACTCTGTTCACCCTTCGCACACAGTTGCAAGGGTCCGTGCACTCATCTGCGGAATTCTACCCTAGGCCTCTGTGCACTCAATTGTAGAGCCTCTACCTACACTACGACCCAATACTTAGACTTCTTGCTTCAGAACTACGACTCTCTTACATTATTCATCATTCTATGTCTCTAAAACTACTTAGAGATTATCTATTTTTATACAATCCCATGGTCCATGGACCATGGGTAGTGTTATCACTCTAAAATTTCTGTAGGGTTGTCATGTTGTGTTTAAAGAAATAATAGAGGTAACCATAAACCTACTTTTTGAGATCAAGATCTAGCCTTCCTAATGCTTAGAGAGGGCTCTCTCTTAACGATTTAAATTTGTTGGATTAATTGATTTTAGGCTAGTTATTTAAGTTTGGTTGGGTTTTCATTTGATTTGGCGATGGAGTCACCGATTTAGATGGATAGATGAATGTCTCTTTACCATTGGGCCATGGAGTCCAAATGTCAAGAAAACAAGTCTGAATTAAGTTCTAAAGATAGTGTTCATACGGCAAGGTAGTTGAGTAAATTTAGATCTTTTAGGCTAGATGGTGAAGTGGTTTTTCAATCGAGGTCAAGAAGATGTTAAGGATTCCTCAAACTGGATAATCAGGGAAATGAAAGAGGTCAATCGAAACTAGGGAGCAATGAAGAATTCCCTACATTGGATGTCAGAAGAAAACATTAGAATGAATAACTGTTCAAGACAGAGTGTACTTAAACAAATTATGTAGTAACATTCCAATCATTTCATTCAAATTGGAAAACATGTAAGTATGTGAAATGCTTCAAAAAATAACAATTTATCAAATGAAAGATACTTCACTGAAGTGGCCGAAAACATGAATCTTGTAATGCAATGCCTTTATTACTCAGTTCAGTCTGCTTACTTGAAAATGTTATAATGAACCGTTAGGTTTTAGATCAATATAACTATAGAAACATTCAGAAAACCACCCGTAATACATCAAATTATGAAGTATTTATACAAAAAACTATTACAAAATATCCTAAATTGTTTTAGGCATTATTCAAGGAAAATTAAATATCTTCATGCAAGAAGATAGAGATAGATATGTAACTAATGCAAGTTGTCCCTCTTTTATTGTTTGCTGTTGGATTTTCTTTGATATTATGCTACTTTTTCTCTCTTGTTGTTTGCTTTATCACTGACTGTCTCTTATATTGTCTTTTACAGATACTCTTTCATCTTTAAACTCTAGTACTCTTTATTTTTTTACCTTGTTTGCTATTGACTGCCTTGTTTTACCATTCATCTTCATAGTAAATCATTCAACTTTTCCCAAGACTTTGCATCTTGGAATTTAATATTTACCATTCTTCCATAGATTTCATTAGTTTCTATGTATTTTGCCAAAGTAGGCTTGTTTATAAAGAGATGGTTTACCTCATGTTGGAGGTAAAAGAGGTTCTCAAAAGTCTAATAAAGCACTTTTCCTATAGGAATCCCTTTCATGGAGGAATTGTTGGCTTGTTCCTTTGCCACTTCTCTGATTTTATTCTCATAGTCTTCATGTGGCATCAACCTGTCATTAATGACTAATGGATTAGGCAAATGTTTCTGCCTCAAAACATCAAATTTCGCCATAAACCTGGCTATTGTTAGCTCCATTATTTGGCATTTCTGCTCAATTTGTGTCATCAAGTTCCTCTTGGTGATTACCTTCTTTACTTCTAGTATGGTCTCAGTTTTGTCAGCTATTCCAAGCTCCTGCAATTCATACTTGTTCTTTGAGTTAAGGAACTGGATTATTCTAGAGGCTTCTTTTGGCTTATTCCCAAGTTCAGCTCTTACCCTTTGAATTGCCTCACCAACCTCTTTGACCAAATCATGTTTCTCAAATATCACTTGTATAGAAGGCCAAATATCATTAACAGAGTTAATGATATTGGCCCATAGCTGCTACTTTTCTTGGGAAAGTGTTTCTTTCAATGTCAATTCTTTCTCTAACTTTTGTATTCTCTCAATCAATCTGTTTGACTTCTGTGTTTCATTTTTATGCATGGTTTGTGCCAACTTATTTTCATACTATAGACCTTTTATTTGTTCCTTAAGTCTATTTATTTCACTAGTTTGGATGGACATATCATGCATAACTTTGATTAAGCTGCTTCATTGCTAGGATGAGCTGCTGCTATTGTTGAACCTATCGCTGATGTAGTGGGAAATGTTGTAGCTATTGGTGCTTCTATGGCCACCGAAGCTACCAAAGTAGAAGGAACTACTGTAGTAACTGTAGGAATAGTAGTGACAATAACTGCTTCCATGTTGGCCTATTTCTCCTCCACTAACTTATCCATCTCATTTTCCATTCCTTTTAATTGATCATTTAACTGAAGAATGAGGTCCATCATCTCATCTTTTTGGCTTTGGTTCTCTAGAACTTCCTTGGTTTGTGGATGTTCAGAAGGAGGCAAATTTAGCTACTTCTTCAATGCAGCACTGTCTTCATTCTTCTTTTTTATGAGCTTTTCTGCTGCCTTGATGCCATTTTGATTATAGCCAATCTCAATAACCAAGTATTCTAGTGATTTAATTATGTTATCCTTTGCTTGTGAAGATGACTTCTCTAGTTTAAACTGTGTTGTGATATTCCTTAGAGAATTTTGCAGATTTTGTACACTCATAGCTTTGTTGGTCATAGTTGAGTATATCATTTCTCCTGCTTGCTTATGAAACTCAATTTGATCTATAGGACGAACATTCTTGGCCAAAATTTCAAATTCTGTCTTTTTGTAATCTACTGATGACTTAGGATGCTGTATTGTGGGTTGGAAAAAGGTCATCTGCATTTTCCCTGTTTTAAGGTCAAAAGCTGAAAGTAACCTGTTCTAATCACTAAGAGTCTATTTCAAAATATTGGAAAAGAAAACATAAATGAACACATAACAACAAAAGAAAGGAAAGTATGTTACCAAGAAACATCAAGGATGTTCTACGAGATAAATCAAGGTAGAACAAGTCAACCCAATAACATTAAAATTAGAACACCAAAAATAGATGAGAAAGTGATGCCAACACTCTAATTAGAAACTCAATAACATTAAAATTAAAATACCAAAAATATATGACAAAACAATTCCAACACTCCAATTAGCTTCAATCCCATGCACCCAACAAAATAGAAATGAAAAAGATGTATCTTGAGAAGCAACTATTACTTGAAAAGAGCAAGTACAAGAACCTTTAATTAAGTGTATTATGCCTCATCTTAGGAAGCTAATAAGACCCATGTTCCAAGCAAATAGAGAAGCAAAGCGAATTACATGTAATGAAAAATGAAACATAAATGAACATATATAACAACCGAAGCAAGGAAATTATGTTACCAAGAAGCATCAAGGTTGTTCTAGGAGATAAATCAAGGTAGAAAAAGTTAACCCAGTGACATTAAAATTAAAACAACAAAAATGGATGAAAAGGAAATCTTAGCACTAATTAGAAAACCAATAATATTAAAATTAAAAGGAAAAAAATATATGACAAAGTATGCCAACACTGTAATTAGCTCCAATATCAGGCACCAAAAAAAATAGAAATTTAAAAGATGTATCTCAAAAAGAATATACTACTTGAAAGGAGCAAGTACAAGAACCTTCAATCAAGTGTATTTTGTCTCGTCTTAAGAAGCTAATAAGACACATGTTCCAAGCAAATAGGGAAGCAATGTGAATTACACATAATTAAAAAGGAAACATAAATGAACATATAAGAACAAAAGAATGGAAAATATGTTACCAAGAAGCATCAAGATTGTTTAATGGCCATGCTATCATCTTATTTTTCATTGGGATCCTCTTCGTTGATCAAATTTTTCATTTTTTCGATTAAAATGTTATGTGCTGAGAAGATGGGGATATGATACTAGCATTAATAGGTGTATCATTTCTAGTTCTTTTTCACTGCATCGTATGCATAGAACATTTTGATTAAGAAAGGGCTCCTAATAATCATAGGGCTTCTCTTCAGAGCATTTTAGAGCATTTGGAACATAGTTCTACGAGATAAATTAAGATAGAACAAGTCAACCCAATAACATTAAAATTAAAACACAAAAAATAGATGACAAAACAATCCCAACACTCTAATTAGGAACACAATAACATTAAAATTAAAACACCAAAAATAGATGGCAAAGCAATTCGAACACTCTAATTAGATTCAATCTCATGCACCAAACAAAATAAAAATGCAAAATTTGTATCTCAATAAGAAACTACTACCTGAAAAGAGTAAGTACAAGAATTTTCAATTAAGTCTATTCTGCCTCATCTTATGAAACTAATAGGACCCATGTTACAAGAAAATAATGAAGCTCGAAGTGAATTACACATAATGAAAAATCAAACATAAATGAACACATAAAAACAGAAGTAAGGAAAGTATGTTACCAAGAAGCATCTAGGTTTTCTACGAGATAAATCAAGGTAGAAAAATTCAACCCAATAACATTAAAATTAAAACATCAAAGATAGATGACAAAGTAATTCCAACACTCTAATTAGCAACCCAATAACATTAAAATTAAAACACAAAAAATAGATGACAAAGCAATGCCAACACTCCAATTAACAACACAATAACATTAAAATTAAAGCACCAAAAATAGATGGCAAAGGAACGCCAACACTCTAATTAGTGTCAATCTCATGTACCCAACAAAATAAAAATGAAAAATTTGTATCTCAATAAAGAACTACTACTTGAAACGAGCAAGTACAAGAATTTTCAATTAAGTCTATTCTTCCTCATCTTATGAAACTAATAGGACCTGTGTTCCAAGGAAATAGTGAAGCTTGAAGTGAATTACACATAATGAAAAACGAAACATAAATGAACACATAACAATAGAAGTAAATAAAGTATGTTACCAAGAAGCATCTAGGTTGTTCTACAAGATAAATCAAGGTAGAAAAATTCAACCCAATAGCATTAAAATTAAAATTCCAAAAATAGATGACAAAGCAATGCCAACACTCTAATTAGCAACCCAATAATATTAAAATTAAAACACCAAAGATAGATGACAAAGTAATGCCAACAATATAATTAGCAACCCAATAATATTAAAATTAAAACACCAAAAATAAATGACAAAGCAATGCCAACACTCTAATTAGCAACCCAATAACATTAAAATAAAAACACCAAAAATAAATGACAAAGCAATGCCAACACTCTAATTAACTTCAATATCATTCACCCAACAAAATAGAAATGAAAAAGATGTATCTCAAAAAGAAACTACTACTTGAAAACCACAAGTACAAGAACCCTCAGTTAAGTATATTATGCCTCATCTTAGAAAGCTAATAAGATCAATGTTCCGAGCGAATAGGGAAGCAAAGTTAATTACACTAAATGAAAAAGGAAACATAAATGAACATATAACAACAAAGCCAAGGAAATTATGTCACCAGCAATCATCAAGGTTGTTCTACGAGATAAATCAAGGTATAACAAGTTTTGGTTTATATTTTGGAAGCTTTTTATGTCTCTTTAAATGATATTATAATTATTTTAGTTTTTTTAAATAGTTATAAGATATAGATTAATTGGTATGTGTGGGGTTAATATTTATACATTAAAATTTCAGGAGATATGGATTAATTGATATGTGTGAGATTAATCCTTGTACATTCAAATTTCATAAAAAACTGAAAGAAAATCATTTTTAAGGAAATTAAACTATCCTAATAAACTTCCCAACAATCTTGAGCTAACTTTGTTGTAGAAAAATATACCTCTAAATTACTGTTATATTGTTCTAATTACCTATAAATATTCTATTGTTTGTAGTTATTTACAACTAACTAGTTATTCAACCTTTAAGGATGGATGTTTTAAATGTGATGATTAATGTGAATGAACTCGCAACTCTATTTCTGAATGTGAAGTCCATAATTGTTTTCTCTTCGCCGCATTTGTAGACAATTTTAAAAGTTGTAAGGCATCCTCCAAACTCTATAAAATTTTATAACGTATTTAACGTAAAAAACACTCTATGACTTTAAAAAATATTAAAGTGAAAGACAAATTTAAAGATGTTGCAAACCCAATTTAGTCTTTTTCATTTACTAATGTATTTAGAGAGAAACATTTCTGAGAAGTCTAATTTATGTTTTGAGAGTTTGTTACTAGAAATTAGTGAAGGAATTAAAGCAGTTAAAATTTTATTAAAGTAATAACCCACTAGAAGAGAAAAGTAGAATTATTACGATGCATGTTCTTCTTATTATGGTGCACATGAAGAATGAGATTTCATTGAGTAGTGAACCACATAATCAATGAACACTGTTGAGTGACCGACATTTTTTACATCTAAAAAAAAGAACTTAGATCTTTACCAGAGAGGAGGCTGAAACATATGGAGTCATTAAATTTCAAGTACAAATTTTAAGATATGAATAATGAGACAATGTGATTCAATTATCCTTGTAACTTTGTAATTTCACTTTTATAGTTTCTAGTATGAGTGGATTATATATATATATATAATAATTCTAATTTATGGTTCATGTTAAATGTATTATGTTTGTATATAAATGTTATTATGATTAGTAGGTCTGATAATTGGACAAAAACTATGCACAATTCAAAATATTAAAGCTACTTATCAAGTTTGATTTGGATACCAATGTCACACAATGGTTTTTGGTGATTCTGTTTTTGTAATAAGTTGGATGAAAGTGAACAACTTGCCTTTGTATGATAAATTACAAGATGTTGCAAACCCATTTCAGTCTTTTTCATTTACTAATGTATTTAGAGAGAAAAATGTAAAAGTACATGTTATTTCAAAGGAGGTCAACAGGTAGCAGCTGGTAAAATCATAATTAAAAAACAATAGGGATGGAGGTCTATCTGTCTCTAAATCTAGTTAATGTCCTTGAAGAATCCCAAGGAGAGGTGGATCTTGTTCAACAATGTTTTCTAGATTTTCTAGATTGAGAATTTAATTTGGTAACTATTTTTTTTTTGTATTTTTTTTTTAAGAATTAATAGAGGAGTAACAAATAAAATACTTGCAGTCATTTCAAGAGTTAAAGCAAGAGAAACTCTAAAATGTTACAACTTGTGGTCAACTGGATTATAAGCTGCTAATTGTTTGAAACTTTTTGAGCTAGCCTCAAAAGTGAAAAGGGAATGTTTTAAGTCGATCAAATCATAGTAAAAAAATTCATACAGAAATAGTGATCAAATCATACAAACATGTAGTGGGCGACTTAACTGGTCGGATGACAAGGGTGGACGAGGAAGCTTAGAAAGCTTCCAATGATGAGTGCAACAATCCAAAGTTCCTCTAGCGCCACACTGTAAAAAAACAAAAAACATCATAAACTATTCATAAAAAAATCGTAAAAACAGAATTAAATTATGACCTAATCATCTTTGACTCGGCTTTGACTTAGCTTACAATGCTTGGATTACATCACTCATCTTCCATTCAACTCAACAGACCTTGATTTATAGCGCTCAGATTCCACTTGGTTCAACAGACCATAGACAAAAATCAAGAGTGCTCATCTTCCACTCATCTGAACAGACCTTGGCTTACGATGCTCGAATTCAACTCATCTCAACAAAACACAAACATAAATCAATAGTGTGGAAAACTTTTCAGCAGCATCTCGCCCATCATATATATAATCATTTTTTCGGCTAGATAAATAATTTAGTCAAAAACCCTAGTTCAGTCGAATAATATATTAAGTTAGATTATTTATTCGGCTGAACTATTTTAAATGACTTTTTAAACTCTGGAAAAAATTCCTTTAAATGATCGACGTTAGTCTAAATGGCCAAAATTTTAGCGAAATAAGTTTATAAAATTTGGTCAAAAAAAAAAAATTGTTTAGCCGAAAAATTGAGATTGTGAATTTTTTGGGGGGCATTTCTCACAAAAGTGTAACCCAGTTTCACATTTTCACCCTATATTGCATATATTATTCGTTAAGTTGAATCATATGTAATTTTTGTTCTGAATTGAGGTGAGATTCCTAAGGCAGGGTGAGAGAAAAATATCGTATGGAATGTATCATAATAAATTCATATTCTTATATTGAATGCATACGTTAAATTTTTAACTAAATATTCTTGAATTGGGTGTAAATACAGAGCTATGTGTGGAGTAGATTGGTGATATTGGAGCTAGGGTGACTTGGATTCCATCAGTCTCTCTAGCTTCACCAATAATACCATGCTCTAAGATGGTCATGGAAACAATCTTATAGGTGGTGCTAGATGCACATGGTCCCTTCAATCTCTGGCATGATCATAGCTACGTCCCAAGCTGTGTCCGTAAAACGTAGATCTTGTGTTGGTGTAACTTGGCCTCCTATGTAGCATGAACTCAACATATATGTTCTTTTGAAAGTAAATTGGGGCTTGGTCATGGTGGGGGAACTGGCCCCAAGCTCCAATGAAGCGATCATAAACAAAAGGGGCCACATCAACATTCTTAAAATATTTGAGAAAAATTAGACCAGCATGTCTAGCATGATGGTCGAGAGGGATGTCAAACTACTCCCCACAAACATCAATGTCCTTGGTGGCATATTTCACCACCTCCCAAGTATGTGGGCCTCTAACCTCCAACCTCCTAATCCTATGTATGGAATATAGGAGGTGACCTTGTTGACCCATCCTATGGTATGTATCAATCAACTTATTATTGTTATCCAACATCAAACACAAACTACGCCTATTAAGTGAACTAGCATAGATTTTACCTAGATCTCATGCGATCCATTTTTGTTGGGCCCTAACATCCTTAACTGTGATATTGGCTATAGCCTCGTTCCATGGAGTGATCGATGCTGCATTGTGATCCTCAACTTTTCCTTTCCGAGGGTTTGCAAATCAAAAACATAATTTAACATGTATAACAAACTAGAAGCATAATAACATATACATTAAATTCAAACACCAATTGAAGATGATTTAAAAATTAAAGACAATTTCAAGACATAAACACATAAAGTTTAAAGAGCATTTAAAAATGCAGCAGGTGTTCCTTAAATAGGTGAAGAAAGTCTACTATTAGTAGAAAAATCATCAATAATGACCAAAACACTGCCTATGATAGTCCAATTGGTGTCGGAGGTAGGATATATGAGTGGAACATGCACTATCATTGGGCTACGTGATCTATCACGAGATTGACCATGTATATCAGATCCCCCAACACTTTGATGGGCTACGATTGGTGGTGTATGGGCAATGGATTTGCATATTACATATAGTACATATAAAATTTAATCTAAGAAAAAAATGTTACTAAACTATTCCTTATAATACAATACTATTACAGTGGTATGATCTGGATTGTCCACAGTCTTCTGTTCATTGAGTCGACGTTTCAAACCCCAAAGGGGGTCCATCATCAGGACAATTTAGAAAGATAGAAAGAATGAAAGAATGATGAGAGAAGAAGACAAGAACCTGGGAATAAATACAACAAAAACCCTAATTTTAAATGAGGGCCGACACAGGATTAATTTTGATTAATCTAATTATTGATTATTTTATTCAGTTAATTTTATTTAATTTTATTTAACCAATTTAGTTAATTTTATTTAATTTTAGTTAACTATTTAATTATTTTTAATTAATACAATTTTAATAAATTAATTATTGAAAATTTTATTTATAGGAATTTAAGTTATTTTTAATAAATAGGATTAAATTATTTTTAAATTTAAATAGGAATTAAATTATTTTTAAATTATTTTAAATTTTATTTATTAATACTTTATTTTTTTAATAAATACAATTCAATAAATTAATACTTATAAATCTTTATTTATTTTGATGTAATATAAATTCCTAATTTATTTTAATATTAATTTATTAGGTTTGCTTTGGGTTAATAATTAATTTTGTATCATGATAATAATTAATTAATTAAATTAATACACATTAAAACCCGTAATATGCTTATTTATTAGGAATGAATTTTATTAATTTATATATTAATATAAATTAATTTAATTAATTTAATTAATTTTAATAATTAATTAAATTAAAACTAAAATTTAATTAATTAAGTTAAATAATAAAATAATTAATGTTAATTTAATTTAATTAATTAAGTATAATTAAAATTAAAACAAATTATAATTTAATTCAACTTAATTAATTAATTAATTAAAATTAAATTAAATAATTAATTTAATTTAATTGATTTAATAATTAATATAATTGCTTTGTTTTAATTTGATTTAATTAATTAGTTTTGATTTAATTTGATTTAATTAATTAGTTTTAATTTGATTTAATTCGTTAATTAACCGCAGCTCCGAAATGAAAGACCCTCCTCTGATGATCTTATGCCTCCGAGTGTCCTGAGGGGGGAATCTGTCTGATGAGGGTAAGCCAATTTCCACTGATTTCACACCCATTGTCCCTGTTGAGGTTTTGCGGAAATTTCCTGATTTCAATGGCCTCTCTGATTTTTCTTTTGTGATAGTTGTCCTCTCTTGCAATTACCTTGGCGTCCTCTAAACACATATGATGCTTGGTTTTGGACGAGTGCTCTGCAAGTGCAGATGTGCGCGATCTTTCATTCTTTATGTCAGTTGCGTGCTCTTTTAGTCTTGTTTTCAGAGATCTCCCTGTTTCGCCAATATAACTTTTGCCACATGAGCAATCAATTTTGTATACTCCTTTGAGTTGTTGATGATCAATTTTATCTTTAACTGACCTCATTGTCTATCTTATTGTCCCACATGTTGTAAATTGGGTGTCTATGTTCCTCTTCTTTAGAATTTTTGCAATCTTATCAGTAGTCCCCTCGATGAATGGAAGGTAAACCTTCCCTTGATTCTCTTTCTTGTCTTCAGGGGGACGCTTAGAGAGGGCCCTTCCTTGAGCCCTTCTTATAGCCTTCTTGATAGTCCACTCCTTGTATCCAATGCTTTTGAAGATAGAGGTTAAGTGTTCGATCTCATCCTTTAGGTGATCAGTGTCGTAAATTCTGAAAGCCCTAACAGCTAGGGTGTTGAAGACGCCATACTTCTGGGAGGGATGATGGTAGGAGTTAGCATGAAGATAGCTCTCGGTGTGAGTTTTCTTTCTGTATACCTGGTGACCCAGCGTACCATCCTCTTTTCTATTGATCAGAACGTCTAGAAAGGGGATCCTGCCATTCTCTTCCACCTCCATAGTGAATTTGATTTCAGAAGATATAGAGTTAAGATGATTGAAGAATCTTTCAAGTTCTGTCTTACCATGAGTCCAATTTACGTTGGTGTCATCGACAAATATTTTCCACCATCCCGGTTTCAAGTGGAATGAGTCAAGGGCTTTCTTCTCAAAGTACTCCATATATAGGTTGGCCACAATAGGTGAGAGCGGGGAACCCATGGCGACCCCTAAAATTTGTTCATAATAGTGATCTTGGAAACTGAAGAAGGTGGACCGAAGACAGATTTCTGCCAGTCTTGCTGTTTCTGGATCGGTGTTCATTCTTATAACATGGACATCTTCATCAAGGGGAATCTTCGTAAAGAGGGATACGACATCAAAGCTTACTAGAATATCATCCTTATCCACCCTCTTATCCTTGATAAGTTTTACAAAATCCGTTGAGTCTTTTATAAAAGAGTCTGTGTTACCAACGAGGGGTTTCAGGATCTTGGCTACATACTTAGCTAATTCATAGGTAGGGGAGCCAATGGTGTTAACGATTGGTCTAAGGGGGACCCCTTCCTTATGGATCTTTGGTAATCCATAGATTCTAGGAATAACTTCACACGAGGGAATCAGCCTCTTTTTTATTTTATCCTCTAGGTTGCAATCCATGATGGCCTTCTTGACTTGTTTGATCACCTTAGGGATAGGGTTGGACTTGACCCTTCTATAACTTCCACAGCTCAAATGCTCATTCATTTTTTGGATGTAATCTTCTTTGTTTAACACCACAGTTGCTCCACCTTTATCAGCTCTTAGAATAACTATGTTGTCATTATTTCGGAGAGACCTCAGGGCCTCACGTCCCTCTTTATTCAGGTTGCTCTTTGGGCATTTAGACTTTAACATAGCTATGGCACATTCTTGTCTCAATACCTCCCTGTCATTTGATGAAAGACCTTGAGTCCCATTCTCGATGTTACAAATGATGCTCTCGAAAGGAATGTTTTTAGGTGAGACTGCAAATCCTAGTCCTCTGCTCAAAATTTTGATCTCTTCAGGGTTAAGTATTATGGATGAGAGGTTCAAAACCCTTTTGTCCTGCTTGTTAGGAGTACTAGGGTTTTCAACCAAAAACTTATCTTCATTAGCTCCAAGCTTTTTACCCTCTAAGCTGCCCTTATTTTTATTTTTATTTATATCATTCGAATCTAAGGTGTTGGAGTTATGACATGATGCATCTGTGCTGAATTCAAGAACGTTGGGATCCATGCTCTCCTCACTTACGATATTCATAACCTCAAAACCCTCTTTAATGTTGAATTCCTCCTCCATTTTGATGTCATAATCTTCAACTGCGCCTGATGCATCTGCGCTGCTTTTAAGGTTTATTCTACTGCTGGGAATGTTGTTCGAATTCTCAAAACATGTTTCAGTGCTGAATTCTTCCAAATTAATGTCACAGTCTGCGTTGAGGGAATTCTTACCTGCTTCGTTGAATCCACAGTTTGCGTTGAGGGATCCTACGCTGGAAGGATTGATTGCGTTGAGGGATTTATTACCAGCTTCATTGAACCCACAATCTTCGTTGAGGGATCCTACGCTGGAAGGATTGCTTACGTTATTACCTGCTTTGTTGAATGCGTTGAGGGATCCTACGCTGGAAGGATTGCCTGCGCTGTTTTGAGAGTTCAAAACTCCGCTCTTTATAAAACTTATACCCACGCTGTTCAGATCATCACCTGCGCTGAAGGGTTTGTCATCTGCGTTGTTTGTTTCTTGTTGGAATGCGTTGAGGGATCCCACGCTGTTCAGATCATCACCTGCACTGAAGGGTTTGTCATCTGCGTTGTTATCCAAGAATTCGATGCTGGGATCACCTTTGCTGAGCTTGCCAAACATTCCTACGCTGATTTCCGTGCTGCTGCTATGACATGAGATGCTGACAAGACGAGAATTAGAGTTAGATTTTCCTGCACTGTTGTTCAAATCATTAAAGCATTCACCTACGCTGAGGGGTTTATCATCTGTGTTGTTATTCAAGAATCCGAAGCTGGGATCACCTTTGCTGAGTTTGCCAACCATTCTTACGCTGCTTTCCGAGATGCTGCTATGACATGAGTTAGATTTTCCTGCGCTGTTGTTAGGACATGATTCAGGACTGAATTCTTTGCTGCTTAATGGAATGGTGCTTATACCTGCGCTGTTGCTATTCATTCTAATATCTTCGTTACCCAATTTTATGTTAAATTCCTTCTTGATTGCCGAATTAACTGTGCTGATGTTTTTGCTGTTAATGTTATCCAATTTTATGTTGAATCTTTCACCAGAGTTCAGAATTAAACCCGAGTCTTTTCCTTTCTCCAGCTTGGCCAGCTTTCTGGACTGCCTTTCTCTGGCAATCCTACCCTCTGTCTGGGCTTTCAAGGCCACTTTTGCATCAATTAATTTCCATAAATCAGAGTTAATAACCATAGAAAGTTTAAGATGGGTGGAAAGGGCCAAGCGATTCAGCTTGTCTAATGCTACTCTGGTTCTTCTGATTTCTCCTCTGATTAGGGATAGACTTAATTTCAAAAATGCTTTATCAGTGTAATGATTAAATAACCTGTGATTAACCTTAGCAAAGGGAGGGATGATTTTACTGTTTCTGCATTGTTTCAGGAACTGCAGGTCAGCCGTTCTCCTCTCAATTTTTGTCCTCAGGATTTCGAGAAGACAGATCTCCTTCCATGTTTCCCCTCCGTACAGGGAAGTAATGTTAGATTTTAGACTTCTGTGGATGTTTTTTGCAGTGGTATGATCCGGATTGTCCACAGTCTTCTGTTCATTGAGTCGACGTTTCAAACCCCAAAGGGGGTCCATCATCAGGACAATTTAGAAAGATAGAAAGAATGAAAGAATGATGAGAGAAGAAGACAAGAACCTGGGAATAAATTACAATCAGGTACCAGTTTCCATTACCCCGTATTGATCATCTTATAGATTGTCTAAGTGGCGCTGCATATTTTTCTAAAATAGATTTAAAATGTGTGTATCATTAGATCAGTGCCAAAGAAGGTGATGAATGGAAAACAACATTTAAAACTAATAATGGTTTATATGAATGGTTGGTAATTCCCTTCAGACTTACCAATACTCCCAACACTTTTATGAGGCTAATGAATTATGTTTTAAAATAATTCGTTGGAAAATTTGTTATAGTTTACATTAATGATATCTTAATCTATAGTTAATCAAAAGAAGAGCTCCTAAGACATCTTAAGAAGGTTCGAATGAATCTACAACATAGTAAATCGTTAATCAATGTAAAGAAGTGTACTTTCAAGAAGACAAAACTATTGTACTTAGGCTTTGTGATTTCAAGGGAAGGACTAAAGATGGAACAAGAGAAAGTGAAGGCCATAATCAATTGACCAACTCCAAAAATCATTTTAGAGGTCAAGACTGATGCCAGTGGAACTACAATAGGAGATGTTCTAAGTCAAAAAGGAAAACCACTTTCCTACTATAGTGAAAAAATTAATCAAGCCAAGAAAAATTACTCTTCTTATGATAAATAATTCTATGTCATCATACAAACTTTGAAGAAACAAAAACAGAAGGTGAAATATAGGTTGAAGGAAGAACTCAAAGCACCTGAGTTTGAAGGAGAAACTCAAAAAGGTTTTTACACAGGTGGTGAACAATATTTAGAAAATGTGGTGAAGTTTGAGAACGATGAAGAAAGAGAAAAAAATCTAATTTTTTTTCTTATTAGAGATGAAGAACAATACTTGAATGGAATTCTTATCAGAGATGATGAAGCAAAGATAGAATGTAAGGATGGATAACTTCTAAAAGTTGTTGTAAATTTGAAGATTGAAGAATTCGTTGGCAACATCACCACAAATTTCAATCAAGTAGAGCAAAGAGTTCAAGAAATAAGTTTACAACCATGGGATAAGAGTGAAGGTATATTGGTCTAGTCATGTAATTTTATTTTGATGGTTTTCATGGTTAGGAAAATTACTCTTGAAATGGTGAGAAGAAGCATGTTGAAGACAAATATTTTGCAGCGAGAAAAGTAGGAGTGGAGTTAAAGTAAAGTTCGAGAAGTAGATGTAAAAAGAAAAGAACATGAACAATATTATATCTGGGATCTAGGAAGACACAACAACAAGACTCATGGTCAAGAGGCCATGGAAAGTTTCTACTTGGGTGATATGATGCAAAAGAATCTCATATTTAATTTTATGTAATTATTTAACTAAAGAATCTAGGATTTTCTAGAATTAGTGAGTCATTCTAGAATTAATTAGGAGATAGGGAAGTTAGGATAGAATCCTAAAATTGAGAGCAACTCTCAAGTTCCTCCAAATATCTAGGAGGAAGTTTCTCTAGAAGAGATACGAGAGACTTCTCTCTAAATAAATAGCCATGTAATTGTTTGTAATGCTCATGTTTGGAGTGCAATTTAATTTAATGAAATTTTATATTGTTTTAAGTTTTTAGTGCTGCACCATAAGATCTGGAGCTAAAAGATATATAGTTGTCATATCATTAAATTAAAATAATTCTACAGACACTAGTGGATATTTAAAGGAAAAGTATAGTTTATAGATAAACTCAAGTCTTGAAAAGTTGTTGAGCATCACCCATGTTATGTTATTATGAAGAGCACATTATATTAAATAGTTATAAAAATATGTTATATATATGTGTGTGTGTGATGTTATTTTATTGTTAAATATATATCATTATGTTATATATAATTATATACTTGTGCAATACCTTTTATCTATTATATATTATTATAGTAATATATTATATAGATATATTAATATATGATATATCCTTATTTATTGTTAATAATATCATTATGTCTATATTAATTTATATAGTAAGTACATATAACTTTTGTTTTATTATTGTAATTAAATGTTCATATAGACTTATATATATATATTATATATATAATATATATATATTATATATATATATATACAAGTTCTATTAACATTTAATTAATACTAAAAATAAAGTTATATATAACGTAATTAATATATAACAATATGATATATATTAAACTAAAATAAGCTCATATATATATATATGATATATATATAATATATATCTTTTTTTTTTTTTTTTTCTTAATAAATTAATTATAATTAAAAAATCTCGTTTTGATTTTTAATTAATTAATATTTAATTTAAGTACATTAATTTTTTAAATAAGTTACAAATTTATTATTAAAAAAATTAAATATAAATTAATTTAAATTTAATAAATAATGAAATAAAATTTACAAGAGATTTTTTGGCTAAATCAAAGACCTATCATTTGTCGACGCGTTTCGAATCAACTTGTGTGGTTCATCGTCAAGACAAGTTGAAGAATCAGATCCAGCTTTGCATGTTAAATAGCTTGAGCAGAGCCTCCAACGGCTAACTGAACCAACTAGTATGGTTCATCGTCAGGACAAGTTGAAGAATCAGATCTAGCTTTGCATGTTAAATAGATTGAGCAGAGCCTCCAATGGCTAACTAGACCAACGGTTCGACTTGTCCTGACGATGAACCACACTAGTTGGTCTGAAACGTGTCGACAAATGATAGATCTTGTGATTTACGCCGAAAAATCTCTCGTAATTGATATGGATCATAGAAGCCTCAATTCAACAAAATAAAATTTCTTATTTCATAAATAGAGGTTCACCATGAGCAACCATATTCATTTGTTAATTTTAAACTCCTAATTTATTTATTTATTAGTTACAATTTGATGGTTTTATGTTTTGGAGAGTTTTTGAACATATGTCTAGTCAAATTTGTTTGAAATTTAAAATGTATATTAAATATAACAAAAAAAAAAAATTTGAAAATTTGTTTCACTAAATTTTGAAGAAAAGGCTTAAAAACTTAAAATAATTAAAAAAGAAAGGTTTTTACCATAGAAAAAGCTTCATAATAAATATGCTACCATTGCATAAAACTTATACAATGAAATAAAATAAATGTAATCTGCCTAAATTATAGTTTTTATTTGGTGGTTGTCAAGGGTTTTCTTGGTGGTTTTCTAGGTTGTTTTTTGTGGTCTTCAAGGGTTTTCTTCATGGTTTCTTGAGTTTTGTTTGTTGGTTTTCTTGGTGTTTTTCGTTGGTTTCATGGTGGTTTATTGCGATTTTTATATGGTGAATTTTTATTTCCAATTAATTTATTTTGTTTTGTAGTAAACATTAAAAGAGACAAAAAAGATAGGAAACCTACCTTGGCTTGAGTCTCTGGGTTGTTGGCGGGGTTGTTGGGCTGCAAGATTGAGTTCCTCCATCTCGGTTGAGCTCTAAAATCCTCCGTCAAATTGCTTCTTTCTCACAGTCTATAAACAAATGGATTGCGTAGACCACGGTTGAGATTTTGAATAAGAAATAATGGTTGAATCAAGCCTTGACACTCGATATAGCCAATCACTTGATCGAGCCATAAAGCTAGATCAAAAAATTTAGGTAATTGTAGATCAAGGTACTGTAAATTGTTATAAAAAATGTTATAGTGTTGATATATTGTGAGGGATGTATTATTGATAGATCAATTATTGAAATCCAAATGGATGGTGTTGATGTGATTTGACAACTATATCGGTTATAATCATTATTAATAATATATTTTGAATTAGAGGAACATTTCATCATATTTTTTAAGAAGGAAGAAAATTTGAATGAAGGTATCAAAGAAAACCTTTCTAAATTCATAAACTCTAATAGAATGAAAAATTTGTTTAAAAATTGATTCCATGATGTAATCGCATGATTATTTTCATGAGATGTTCAAACACGTAAAACCTCTATTTTCATCGATATCCAAATAGTTAGTGACAATCATTACAAGATATTTATAGAGATTACTAAAATACTTCCTCCTATTTGAAATCATGATCACACTATTCACTTGTAATAAAGCAACCATCCTCTTAACACCAAACCATATAGATACTCATGTTCCTAAAAGAGTGGTGTTGAGCATACAGTTCAAGAAATGTTAAGCATTCATATCATTAAACCTAGCCAAAGTGATTTCTCTTCACCAATAGTTTTGGTTTACAAAAAGGGTGGTTCATGGCATATGTGTCTACATCATAAATATGTGAAAGGTCACCATCAAACATAAATTTTATATTCCAGTAAACATAAATTTTATATTCCTATTATTGATGAATCATTAGATGAATTATAATGAGTCATTTGATTTACTAAATTCAAGTTTCAATAAGCATATCATCATATTAGAGTGAGGAGGAAGACATCCGTAAAACAACCTTTAGAATACATGAAGGTCATTATAAAATTTCGGTGAAGCCATTTGGCCATTAGTATAGTTACTGGCAATCATTACAAGATATTTGTAGAGATTACTAAAATACTTCCTCCTATTTGAAATCATGATCACATTATTCACTTGTAATAAAGAAACCATCCTCTTAACGTCAAACTATATAGATACTCATGTTCCTAAAAGAGTGGTGTTGAGCATATAGTTCAAGAAATGTTAAGCATTCATATCATTAAACGTAGCCAAAGAGATTTCCCTTCACCAATAGTTGTGGTTTACAAAATGGGTGGTTCATGGAATATATGTCTACATCATATATATCTCAAAGAGGTCACCATTAAACATAAATTTTATATTCCATTAAACATAAATTTTGTATTTCTATTATTGATGAATCATTAGATGAATTATAATGAGTCATTTTAGTTACTAAATTCAAGCTTCAATAAGCATATCATCATATTAGAGTGAGGAAGGAAGACATCCCTAAAATATCCTTTAGCATACATGAAGGCCATTATGAAATTTTGGTGAAGCCATTTCGCCATTAGTAGTGAGGCCTACTATATTATGAGTTGAGACAATTAGTAACTTGTCAAGAATTGATATCTCAAAATGAAATCTAGCACTAAACACTTATAGTTTTTAGTCCATAATGCCAAAATCAACCCCAAATCAAAAAATGGTACTCCCAAATTCACTATTTTCTTTCAAGGTTATAATTACAACATTTTTCCACCATGACCTTAAATCCGCATAATGTTGTAAACAATATCATTGAAAATGACACTTCACTAAAAAGGTACTTCTCCAAATAGAACATTAGTGCTTCCAGCATCATGTTTTTATTTTGAGTATAAAATTACAACTCATTGGAAAACACAATCTTGAAAATTGTTCTAAATAGAAACCTTAAAATTGACCTTAAAACAAACATGTGACCATTGTTATAAGGGAGCACTGCATTAAATGGAAGGAAGAAAAATTCCCAGAATTTAACCTTCCCATTTCCCTTGGTTTTTGATGAAAATCAAATGAAATGAGTGGCAGATTCCAATAACGGCTTACTCATCTATTTTTTAAATCTAAGTAATGTTTTTCTATTACATTTTCTAATCAATTTCAAAATTTCTTTCTCTCTCACTCACACACATACTTCTATTTTTTACTTATTATTATTTAAATTCATATCAGTTTTTGGGATTTCAATCTCTCCTCTCTCTCACCCATATACATACACATATATTAAATACAGAAATATATCCATGAGAAATTAGTCAGTTACGATTACCTCTCATGCAAATGGTCATACGTTTGAATGACTTACTTAACGCAGTTGAATCCCAAAATGATATCTAATATAATGCACTGCGTAATCCCCCATACTTAAATTCAAAAAGAGTCAAGGGATCTCTAACTTGAATGGTTCATGAGGCACAATACTTGCTAAGGTTTTGCAAATGGGGTAGCAAGCTAAGTGGGCTTGTTTGTGG